>JAOBRD020236191.1:2836-24873 GCA_027575215.2 Hydrozoanthus sils
GTTTGTTAAATTTGTATACATGTTACTCACACATACTTACAGCCTTTAATTTTTTGTGTGGAAATTAAGTTCAAATACGTAATTAGTATACATGACCTTGAACTTTCCAATTATATGACTTACATAAAGTTTGTTAAATTTGTATACATGTTACTCACACATACTTACAGCCTTTAATTTTTTGTGTGGAAATTAAGTTCAAATAGGTAATTAGTATACATGACCTTGAACTTTCAATTTGAAATGAAATTGCACAAGTGGATTTTTCAAAAAGTATCTAGGGTCCATGCGATTTGAGCTATTCAAAAACTCAATATGCAAGTGCATATCATTTTCAAATTGAACAAGGCAAGTTGTATGATTACTTTCCAATGACATACTTGAATGTATCATTCCACCAAACACCACAAAAATATTTGACTGGTTTGTATTGACTTCTACTGATAATTTGTTAAGTGTAAACTGCAGTGAATTGACTCTTTTTTGTAGTGTGTTAACAAAAAACAGCACTTCTCTCAGTCAATCAGAATCATGAAGAAACTTTGTTATGGATATCATTTGAGAGTAAATTAGTACAAATCATGAGTGATATGTCATTATTATGCCCCAACAGCACATTGCCTATAAAAAAGAATCAAGTCATTTCAAGAAAAGAATTGTTAACTGAATTTAGTATTATCGTAACATACTCATTCATACTTTATTTTTATTTTGTTTAAAATATTTGCTACTAGGTGTTTAAGAGCATGCAGGACCAAAGGCAATCTATAGCGCATATTGTCCTGTCTAGGCCAGATTCCCCAGGCGGGCAATGGAAGTTAAAAAGAGGCAAGAATTCAATGGTGCAAGTGTGCTTGGATGTATACAAAAAACAGAACTAATATAAGGAAACCAAACCTAGCGTTAGCAGCTACAAGCTACCTGTATAACAATTTTTATGAATCTCATTTCTATGCACTATACTGTTGAAAACTCATACCACATCCTTTGCACAGGCACAGATGGCGACAAGGTAAGATAAGTGTGTCTCTCATTTCTGACATACAAATGACACACTCCAAACCATTCTCTTCATTGTCGGAATCATCAGGTTCATCCTGGTAAAAACCACAAGAATTTGGTAGATCTGAAAACCACACTAATATGGTATGTACATATGATTTATTGTTAAGAATGCTTATAAACTTGTGAAATGTTTAATTTCTTCTTAAAGTGCAAGCACATTCACTGTCCACTACATATTTGCCAAATTTTGCATTTTCCACTGAAATAAAGTGTGTATTTTCCAGATTGAACAACAAAAAACTTGTTTTGATACAACATCTTTTTGGTTTATATTAAGTGCCGAGAACACATGCCAGTGTAATTTAGTTGTTAAGGCATCTTTTGAGAAAAACCCAAGGCACATCATGTCAACAAAATTTACCCTGGATCTGATCTTTTGGGAAGTTGTGTACTCCGTCACCATTTTTTGAGTTGGTGGTTACAACCATACACGTACTGCACAATGTTTTACCATTTTGGCTGATAAAAATTTTCAAATGACCTTATTTTTTTCTCAGCATTTCTAAAGTCTTTCTGAAGGTATCGTGTGTTGCCAGCATTGCACAAGTCATCTTATGATGTCATGCATATCAATTAGCCATTTTTGCCCCTACACAAACAAACTGTAACAAAGTCACTTTCCCCTGCTCATCAAATTGCACTGATTAATAAAACCCCTACAAATAAAAAATAGACCCTTGGCCCTAACCAGGGAAGAAAATCATTAGGCCACTTTAAACTTTAATTAAGTAATTAACTTTCAAGATGGACCTAAGTTTTAAAAATTTACCTCAAAGAACATTTTATCTAGAACATTCTTACCTTTGAGGCCTTTTGGCTTTTTGCTTTGTTTTCTATACCATAAATTTCTTGAAGTATATAGCAAAGGCCATCAACCTTGCAACAAACAAACAACAAGTAAAATATGTCACCAATCGGGCAGAGACATGACATCCTAAGCAATGCCAGGGTGTGTGCCATGCTCTAGTCTGCTGTGGTGGGTATACTTGTAGATGTACATGTGTACCTCACTGCATGACTACAACTCATATTTTTAGTTATGATATGTATATAAAACCGTTGACAGCATCCCACCAGCTCCATGACAAACTTCATGATCTCCTTGTCTGCTGCTGGGAGCAGGGCAAACTGCCATCATAACCCTGTACAAGAACAAGGGTGAAAAGTTTGGCTGCTCTAACTACTGGGGTATCACACTACTTTCCATCACCAGCAAAATACTTGCCAGGATCCTGCTCAACAGGCTTGGACCAACCATTGCTGAAGAAAACCTCCCCAAGAGCCAGTGTGCCTTCAGAATTAACAGAGGCACGACGGACATGGTGTTTGTCCTCCTCCAACTTCAGGAAAAGTGCCGAGAACAAAACAAGGGACTATGTTACTTTTGTTGACCTCACAAAAGCCTTTGACACTGTGAGCAGGTCAGGTCTATGGCTTATTCTTGAACAACTTGGCTGTCCCCCCAAGTTTCTACAGATGGTGATCCAACTGCATGAGAACCTACGCAGCCAGATCAGACTCAATGGCGACATGTCTGAACCCTTCCCTATTTCTAATGGCATGAAGCAGGATTGCGTCCTGGCACTGACCCTCTTCAGCATATTCTTATGCATGATGCTCAAGCAAGCAACTGAGGACTTGTATGATGGTGAAGGGGTGTACATCAGGTAATGTCTGGATGGTAACCTCTTCAATCTACAGTGCCTCCAAGCCCACACAAAGACCCAGGAGAGGCTGATCCAGGATTTTCTCTTCGTGGACGATGCTGCCCTTGTTGCCCACACAGAGCAAGCTCTTCAGCGCATCACATCCTGCTCTGCAGATGCCTTGTGGCTGTTTGGCCTCGAGGTCAGCCTCAAGAGGACTGAGGTTCTCCATCTGCCTGCCCCTCAAGAAGAATACTGCCCTCCCCACATCAGCATAGGCAACACTGAACTGAAATCGACCCAGCAGTTCATCTACTTGGGTTGCACCATCTCATCCGATGCCAAGAACGACAAGGAAATAGACAACAGACTGGCAAAGACCAATAGCTCCTTCGGCAGACTATACAAACAAGTGTGGAACAACAAGAGCCTTAAATTAAAAACAAAGATCTGTATCTACGGGGCTGTTGTTCTCAATTCTCTACAGCTCTGAGACATGGGTCATCTACCACAGCCACATCCGCCTCCTTGAGCACTTCCACCAGCGCTGCCTGCCCACCATCCTCAACATCCACTGGAGTGACTTCATCATCAATGTCAAAGTCCTGGATCAGGCCAAGATTCCCAGCATTGAAGCCACAATCCTGATGCACCAGCTCCATTGGGATGGTCATGTTTCCCAAATGGAAGACCACTGCCTACCTAAGATTGTTATGTTTGGTGAACTCTCCACCGGATGACGTGAGAGAGGAGCTCCAAAGAAGAGGTTCAAAGACTGCCTAAAGAAGTTACTCGGCACCTGCAACATTGACCACAAACAGTGGTCTGAACTGGCTGCTGACCATGATTCCTGGCACTACACAATCTACCAATTGCAAGCCACTGCCCAATTTGAGGGGGATAGGCGGGAGGCACTCAAAGACAATCAACAGAGGAGGAAGGCCCACACCACCTCCAATACCACTCCAGACATCACCTTTCCCTGCAGACACTGTCCACAGATATGCCTTTCCCGCATTGGTCTGGTCAGCCAGGAGCGTGCCTGCAGCCAACAACAATGTGGACAACCTTCCTAATCTTCATTCACAAAGCCAAGCTATGATATATAAAATCTTTATCATATGAATACAAGTGTTTTACTATAAAATATGCCACTCATAGATTTCATATGAAACTACATTCTCACTAGTGAAGAAATCGCTGACATTAATTCTTTGTCTTTTTGCTCATTTCAGTGCAAACAAAACTTACATCTATATAATAAAAAGAAAATAACATGATGCCAAGAACAAATGGAAAAAAGACTTCAGTTGTTCGCTACACTCACTCATTAAATCTCTTAAATTTTTTTCCACTCAAAGATAAACTTCACATGTTTGCACAACCTATTTATTCTTACAAGGATGTAAACAACTAAGTACTGACCATTTGTTTTTGTTTGATGGCTTTTATACTGTATTGACCATCAGAGGTTTTCTCGAAGGTGGCCAGGGTAATGTTACTGTGCCCTAGGAAGTCTGAAGATCATAAAAGAGCTGTCAGTGCTACACACTTCAACTGGTTTGGGTGAAACATTGCTTTAACTGAAGTCACTTAGATCAAGCCAACTACTTCATCTGCCAAATAAATGGAGGGTTCAAAAAGAAAAAACAGGAGGGGGGAGGGAGTGTCAGAAATTTCTGAAAACTAATAAATGGGGAAGAGGAAGGGTAGTAATTTTAATAATAATTTGATAGAAAAACAAGCAAACAAAAGAAGACAACAGAGTCCAGCAATAACTAGTATGGATAAATTTATTGAATTATTAACTCTAGATTTTGTTTCCCATTCTATAATCCAAAGATGGGCAAGGAAAGACAAACACATACCATCCTCATCTGCATCAAGCTGTATTACTACAGGAATACATGGAGACAAAGCAGTGTAGAACAGCTGTGAACAACAAATTGAAATAGTATAACAACAATGAAACTTTGTTTAAACAAGAGGACATGTAACTTACAGCATTTAAGTTAAAAAATGTTGTGACAGATGTAGTCCCACAGTAAAGGTATATGAATGTTTAGGAACACCATCTCTGTAGAACTCAGTGCAGTAAAAAAGAGTCATGTGGTATGACCATGAGTTGCAGTAAAAAAGAGTCATGTGGTATGACCATGTGTCAAGCAGTTCTAGAATCTCGGATCAAGCAGGGCACTGAGAAATAATATTGCTGGCAGCCAATTGCAAGGCAGAAGATTACATGAAAGATATGGCATCAAACTTTTAATTACAGTAAGACATGAAATTAAGCCTTGGAACTCTCTTCAAGTCACAAATGACAGAAATATATGGCTTAGTGAGTTTAAAAAAAAGCCGCCTTTGTGTCTGACCTCTAGTTGAGGCAATAAGAGAGTGTTTACATACACTCCTGATAACTATAATTTATTACTGCATGTGAACCACCAAGTTTGTTTATTATTAAAATTAATAATTTGAAATATTCAACAGCCATACCAGCTCTGTTCGAACCCCAGAGTTTGTTAAGATTACAGACCTCATCTTCACTAAACTGGTCTGGCTTGATTCTATGTCTGGTTGAGTTACTAAAAACTTGTCCTGAACCCTTTGAGTAGTGGAACCTTGTAGACGTCATACTGGAATCCTTCGATGTGTACCTGTACCAAACAGAACGTAACATTTCATTTAAAGTAAAAACTGCTATTTTATATGAAGTCCAAATGCCCAGTAACTGCATATGTGACTGAAATGACCAAATTTGGTGGTTGAAATTATTATTTAAGTCAAGCTCTCCTGTTTTTGGAATTTCCACCACCTGATAGTCACTAAGCACAGTGAACACAAAGAGGGCAGGACTCAGGGTAACTACTAGTATTTTATAGTCACATCTTCTAAGGGATAACCTGCTTTTGGCGAGATACTGATAAACTTCGTACTGCAATACTAAAGGCCATCAAAATGCTTGACTAGACCAACGTCTCAATGAAAAGTGTTCTCTGGCAATTTATTTTTAACCACATTTATAAGCACATCAAGTTTGCAATTTTTTTGTTAGTGCATAGAAAGCAAAGACCAGTTATTGGGTCTGCCTTAAAACTTCATAACATAACATAACATAACATAACACTTTATTGCACTCCTTTTGTATTTACATTACATATTAGTTTCATTTTTAGGCATTTGAATTTGACCATTTGCTACCCCAAATTAATACAATTATGCTTTAAACAATAAATAAAAATAGTAAAAGCACATTCATCATTCAGAATTTATGCATTTATTGATTTTTTAAAGAAACTTTTCACACAGGTAAATGAACTGTGACTGAAAGAAGAGTCCTGCAATATCTATAACATCAATAATATATCCAAAAGTTGTTTCTTACTGTGCAAGACCAGTAGAAAGATCCTCTGTTGCCAAGTAATAAATTGAGATGGCACATTTTATATCAGCATCAAATGTGAATTCAATGTGGTATAAATCATCTTCAGAGTCACTGCATCTGGAAAAGAACACATACATTCGAAGATTATCTTGAAAAATAAATTGTATTGTCCTCTTCATCATCACCATAATCAAACTGGTCTTACACATGTAACATGGTACTGAATTAGGTTAATTAGCCACAGTGTTCTAGCTAGCTAGGCCAAAATATAAGGGTACACTCCACCTTGTCCTCTTAGCACCCTGCCATTATCTCTCTATTCATTCTCTGGTCAATGCCAAACCCATTTTGGAGGATTCTACTAATGTATGTTACAGTCAAATATCAAGAACTTCGATTTTTTAAATTTTTGCAGCAATATTCACAGAACTGAATCAGTAAGTTTCTGAAATATGTTGTGTACTTGTGATTAATACTTATGGTATTTATAACCATGAATATTAAGAAGATGTTATAAGGTTAAAGTTACCCTTTTGCCTTTTGACGCTGACTTAGTAGAAAATTGAGCCTAAGCTAAACATCCCTATACTACAAAGTTGGCTCAGTGTTTATGATAAACCAAATGATAACATAATTTTTATTACAACAGTTTGTTCAAAAACTAAAACAGGCCTTTATGTTTCATGATATTACTGGTGTGTACACTTATAACTACACTTACCCTCTTTTTATAAAGGTATTGGCAAATTTGATAGACTATTTGCCAATTGAGGCATTTATATCTTGCCTCATTAATGCATTTTCAACATAGCAGACAAATTTAGGTAAAAATAGATAGAATTGGGCCCTTGATTTGTACTTAATTATTTTGCCCTCTGTTTGAAATTTCATGTGGGCAATTACAAATTATCCATGGCAACTAATACAATATAATAATCAAAATGTTATATTAACAAAGGTAATCAAATGAATCCTTGCAAAATTTCATTTGTCTTTTAATTTGGCCTGATTCTGAAAGAATTGCCCTCTTGCAGTCAGGCAACTAATTTGAATTTGGCCAAAAGACATGACCCATTCGATTACCAACACTGGCAGATGCATAAAGAAAACATACTTTAGCTGCTACGCACAACCTGTCACTTTTAAGAGATACATACTATATATATATATATACACATACATATATTAATACTAGCTGTTACTACACATGTACATACTGAACAAGTCGCAGAGAATCCTTCCTGAGGTAAATCAAGCTTCTAAGAGTTTTTGTGGGTTCATTTCCAGCAGGAGATGGGTATGGGAACTGCAACAAAAAGTACTAATTACCCACAAGAACATGCAACTACTTAAAGTGCTTTTCACAATGTTTCCTACTTCAAAAAGGAAGTTATTGAATATTGTTCACCTACATACCTAATCACATAGGGATCCTAACTTCAGCAAGTGTTTCCATGTTTTAGAATTTTTCAGAACTCCTAAATTTTTCAAGCAAACTTTGTTTTTTGCATGGCTTCAGTGAGAAACACAAAACAATAGTTTCTTTGGTCAGCTTAAGGATTAAACACAAGTAGAACAAAAACAATCAGAATTCTTCTGTATCTAAAACCACTCCAAACAGCCCAATTTATTTGTAAGCTATAAATGTGCATGATGCTAGCTAGATAAGGTAATCCATTCAGATGATTTAGTTAAATCTCCTAGGTGTATTTTCATTTTTCAGTCGTCAGCACTTTTGCTGCCATTTTGTTAAGCACATCTTGTAAATAATCACAAATAATAACAATAACAAAAACAAAAACAAAAAGAGTAATTTAACAATAATAATAATAATAATAATAGTATTACAACAATGACAACAAAAAATAAAAATAAATAAATAAATGAATAATAATTCCTGAAGTTGATAAATTTCAAATGTAATTCTCAGCTACACAGCTACATAATTTCTAAACAAAATCAAGTTATTTATGTACAATTCTGTTTGATATTTCCTTACTTTATTGAACATTAGGAGTAATTTGTTTGGCAGGTGAAAATTTCCATGAACAAGTTTAGAAAAAACTCAAATCTCAATACAGATTCAACAAAATTTTTTTTTATCAAACTTAAGATATTAGTATAGGTAATTGCATGGAGCCAAGTAAAATTAAGGTTTAATTTCATAAGTGTTTTCAACTTTTTCCAAAATTGCCCAAGTTGTTCGCGACAAGGGCAATTTGAAAAAAATTTAAAACACAAGTAATATTAATCCTAAATTTTACAAGGAACCAGGCAATTACATGTTTATGACATCAAGGGCAAAATTCTTCATTCTCCACAGGATCCCACGTGAAAGCGTTGCATAACTTAACTCATTTAATTATCGCAAGTTTCTTCATAACTGCTGGAGATGAAATAAAATCTTTGCAGCCACTGAAAACATTGGGAAATCTTCGGAGGGGTTTGAAATCGTTTCTAAGGCATTTTTATGATTTTTACAAAAATTCGGAAAATCTTCGGAGTTGTTCAGAAACGTTCGGACATCTTTAGAAATTTTCGAAAATCTTCAGAAAACATTTTAAGGCATTTTTGAAACTTTTTTAAATTTTCCGAAGTATACTGGTCAGCAACCAATCAGCGCTAAAGTAACTCTGCCCTGAATTAAGAAAAAAATGCCCCCGCTGTTATCCAATAAGCTCGAAGTAATTTTGGCCTCAAGTTATAAAGCGAATTAATTAAACAACTTCGGATTCACTCCATTGGAATTCTAAACAATCAAAACAACTTTGGATTTCGTGTTTTACCGTTCTGCGTTCCAAACTATTCGCATACCGATTCACAGCAGTAAGCCTATGGTCACAGTGGTTTAACCACCATTTTCACAAAATCCTAGGGATTTCAGCTTCTTCGTTTTTCGACGTTCGTTCGAAATATCAGCCCGGATGTGGCGATGCTAGCTGTTCGTCAATGTTCTGCCGAATGATTAAGCAAAGACATAACAAACACTAAAACACCGACAAGCTCTTCTTTCCAAAACTGTGAAACACGCTACGGGAAAATGTGAGAAACGTGGGCTTTTAGCACGTAAATCTCACAAATATCCGTCCTATAAACTTCTTACCTGAACGGGTTTCGGGTTGAGATAATTCAAGTCATTGTTCTCACCAAACAAATACGATTCTCTCTGTGGACTGTCGAACTTTTGTCCACCCATAACAAAATGATCAGCAAAATAATTCCCTGAAATAAAATTTAATGCCATGTGAAAAGAAATTGAAATAAAGTTGCATGAAAATTCAGTAACAATACAAAAGTGTTGTTTTCAGTTTTGAAGTGACTGAGCTGTATTACCCGATGACGGAGGGTAGCGGTAGGTATAAACAGTCGAAATTCCAATGTTTTCGACTTCCTCCTGCTGCCTTGTAAATAGACTACCCATCTTCTTCTGTCGTTATTTTTGGGTTTTTCAAAAGCTGTGGTTTTAATCCAATAAAATTATGTTATCTCTTCGTCTTCAACATGGCGATATCATTAATGGCAACCTTAACATCTTGCAAGCATGTGACGTCATTGCTAGAGCTGAGACTAGTCAGCGGTCATGAGCGCGGGCTCCGTGTGATCTGTTGCTATGGCGACATTGTCCATTGTTGCCTTACTCGGACAAGTTAGTCAGTGTGTTTTTGAAAGTATGGCGGACAAAGCAGATGAAACTGGCGAAGGGGCTTCTGATGTGCAAGACGAAGCGACAAGACCAGTTTCAGGAAACTCTAAGGGCTCAAAGAGCTCTACGAAAACCATAGGAGACGCTGTCAGTAAGTTAACTGTGAGGGCTTTAAAAGAATTTCGTTTGAGCGATCCAAGCGATGCAGACACAACTATCACTGGTGGCGAGAGTGTCCCTGGGATAAACATGACTCAGGATGTTACAAACATAGATTTGCTGGCTCCTCCGGGACAGACTTTGCTTTCCTCAGAACAGGACGAGTTTCGAGGACTTGAAGATGACATCAATGACATTATTGACGAGGAAAATGAACTTCTGGAAGGAGAGAGTGATGAAGAATCCGATGGCGAAAGCGAGATGGTTGTGCTTGATCCAGACCATGTAAGATTTTGCTCGTGATTGTCGTGAATCAATTTACCCTTAGGTACCGTCTACACTCATTAAAATTTGAGAATCAGTAACATTTTGATTACTTCTTAGTTTTCTTTTGCAAGTTTTCGAATGGTTAAGCAGTCTGACTCGATTAGTTTTGAAACTATTTTCAGACTGCCAGTATCATCTATTCTTTTTTATTTCCTTAATTAAAAATCAGTATGTAAAATTTAAGATACAAATAAACTATATTGTTGTTGTTGTTGTTGTTGCTGTAACCACATTGTGGTGGCAGCCTGATTTAAATTTTGATTTTGTTCTCTATTTCTAGCCTTCTAGCTAGGCTTTAATGGTTACAATTTGAATAAATTACAATGGAAATATTAACATTTTGTCAAAGAGTTACTCAGGAGTTTTGAATAATAGTACAAAGTGGAATAATGGAACTGGCTGGAAAAATCTTCCAAATTTAATATTGTTACAGGACAAAATACACACAACAAAAGTGGTAAATGTTGAAAATGAATTATCGAATGAGTCCTGAATTAAGCTTTGTTGAGTATATTTTTTTGTGTGTAAATATGATTATTGGGGATTCCAGAGTAACACCCTAAAACACTAAAAAATAACACTTTTAAACTCCACACAGCAGAGGCTGGTCCTAGACAATCAACCTCTAGTTGGTTTTACCAACTCATTAAATGTTTTTTAATATGTTTTGTCCAGTTTTTTTGTGTGCCATTTAATTCTGAACTTTAGAAAGTGGATTTTTTCTCTGTATAATTATTGAAAGTAAGAGAAAACACTCTTCAAAACTACTCAGAGATGCTGTAAATCAAATTATCAGTCTGATCTGTGAATGCTTCCTTGGAATGGATTTTAGCCTCTGATGGTCAGGTTTCAAGCTGCCTATAAAGATCACCTACTGAAGCAGGAAGAAAAAGTCAATTTGGAACTGCGTGAACTGGTAAGAGAAAACAATGTCCTATTCAAAATTATTGTGTGCTATAACTTAAAAAATATTTCCTTTAGCTCTTTGTTGTTTAATAGTTTTGTTTCTTTACAAATTTCAGGATCATTTTTTTTTATGTCTAGCTTTAATTCATCAAAACAGAGTCTCTGTCATGCTTCTGGAAATCAAATTGGTCTGGCAATAGGGCTTTTCAGAAGAAAAATGTCTCTGAGTTTGTAACAAGCCTGACCCCTTCCCATGTATATTAGACCCCCTCTCTATCATTAGTACGTAATTTTCCCTCCCTGAGACCAGCTGGAATGGCTAGAATAAGATCACCCTTTTGAGGTATGTTGTTGTTTCCAACCTTACAGAGACTGATTTTCAAGTTTAATTTGATGTCATTGCCACCTGTGTTCAGTACCATTTTCCATGTTATTAGGGTGAAGACATTAAAGTGAAGAAGAGGGAGAGAGAGGAGCTAGGTGTCCAACTCTATGGAGTTCAACAAGAACTTGCAAGGCAGCAGATGCTGCTAGAAAAGGGTCATGACAACTTTAACACAGAAAACCAGATGAGAAAACAGAGTGAGCTAGAACTTCAGGATACAAAACAACAATATAAACAGTTTGTTGACAATCTTAACCACCATCGAAAAAAAGGTAAGCTGAATAAAATTCGAAAAAAATTAACTGAACATAGTTCACCAGATAGTGGTTTCATTTTTGTATAAATCTCATTTAGTGTTGTGTTAAGTGGTAAATGCACAGGGTTTTCATTAGCATCTGAATTATCAGGTGCAATGCTTCAGCTAGCAGATAACACACACTCCTCAGGGGTCTGTGGGGATACTTCACCAAGAAACATGTAACACTGCATGGACTCTGTAAAATGCAATATTCTGCATTTCCTGGGTCAGAGTGGTCTCTAGAGGAGCGAAAAAGTGCTCTTAAAAATGAAATATTTGACAAATAATGCAATTATAATAAAGTATCATGCAGTTTGCAATTGTTCCTTAGTTTCTCTAGTTGATTCCAAAATGGACTCTAATTAGAAAGAGAGTTTGAAGTTCATCCAATCATCTGATCCAAAGGCTGAGTCACTATCGCTGTCAAAATTAAAGTCCCATTCATGGAAGTACAAAATTGACGATTTCCACACTTAAAAAATAATTATTTTGTTTTTGAACTACCGGACGTTACATATTAAACAACTAGACGTTGTTGTCAAGTGCTTCTGGCCCGAAATGAAGCCCATTTATGCATTAGGACAACATTGAGAGCATTAACATTATAAAATAGCTCTCAAAGTGAAGACAGCAAGCTTGTCAATTTGGGACTTAATGATTATATATAAATAATGTGCTTGCTGCACTCGTTTTGTAGTGAATTTTTTATTTAAGTTTTTTTAGTTCATTTAAAACTCAACTCAACATTACTTGTTTTTTTTGTTTCCATGCAGCAAAAGATTTGCGTGTTGAAGTAGAAAATCTCGCAGCAAGGCTGCATTACATGGAAGAAGCCAAGGAAGATGTTAGGTCAGATATTGCTGTCATGCGAAGGGCAGCTGAGAAGGCTGACACAGAAGTAACCAAAGTAGAATCTGAAAAGAAAAAGCAGGTAATTATTATAATTATTAGCTTTGAATGAAAACAGAAATTGTTATATTTTCTTTTATATAAAAACTACTTTCCCAGCTAATTTGAAATGATGGCATTAATGGAGTGCTGTTTTCATGTACTAATAACTAGTACATATATAGTGGCATACTTGGTTAAAGTGCCTAATATATGAAATGAAAAATTTTATAATTTACCTCAGTGGAATAGACTGACCTACAGTAATCTACTTCAAGATATATCATCAGTCCAATTTATATAGCTTAACTTCATCCAAAAGAATATGAATTAATTGGCAGCAGATTTTTTAAAAAATGCAAATTTAGTGACATCATCGGTCAGTAGAACCAATGATAAAAGATTTTGGCAAAATTTTTCACCAAGTATTTCTCATTTAGTCCATCCACTGAGTTAACAAATTTTTTCATTTTGATTAAAGAATATATTACATATGGTTTCAGTTTTTCAGTTTTTGAAAACACTGTTGTCAAAAACACATTTCTGCAAAGTTTAAAAGTAATTGGATAAAAATTCAAAGAGGTACAACATTTAGAAGTTACGAGTTTTAATTTACTGCAAAATTTGTACCCTTCAAGTAGCTCAGCCAAGAAGTCACATGAACTAATACACATGACTTTTTGCTTTGCCCGTGATTCTGTGACATCTTGTTGGGAAAACAAGCAGTACGTGTTGAAGTCACGAACTTAGAGTTAAAGCAATACCACCAGTCAAGCAAGGCAATATAATTAATTTAGAAATGCCCCAATTTAGGGGCTTGAGTGTGTAACTGGGTATCCATGTATAAGAGAAGCTGCAAAAACACAAGTTTTATTTCTGGTTTAAAGATGCACCAGTTCCTGATGGCCCCACAAATTTGGGGCAAATTGGGGGAGGTTTTGGCAACGGCACAGAGCTGATTTTCTTATGTCAGCTTGATCCTGAGAAATGAATTTTGCTGTGACCTGCACATTTCAAGGATGAGTATTTTAAAAAAATTGGAATGAGGGGAAGATCTTAAGTTGTCACAAAGGCTGTATATATACAATGGAAGGTGCATGGTCTTATGCGCATTACGGGGTCTTACATCACTTATATTTTGATAGTTTGCTCCCACACTTTAATAATTTTCTTAATATAGTTTATGATTTTAAATATGTAGTTTCTCTTTAACAAGTACATATGTCTTTGAGGAAGTATACTCGTTTGTACAATTTAAATGTTTTTATTTGGGAAATTTGTACTTAAAGGTAAGTACCAGTTCATACAGCATTATTTTGCTTTATATTTGGTACTGATGGATTACATTCTGTTACACAATGAGCAGTAATTATTTTCCCTTTGATCTGAGTTTTTTGGTCTCTTTTTTCAAATTAAAATGCAACTTCTTCAAAGGTTTTATCTTTTTGGATTTCTGTACGTATATCCTCTTTTTAAGAGGCGTTTCTTGAAGTTTTTGATTTGGGATACAAATTTGCTTTCATTTTAGTTTGTTGGCAGGTCTAATTGCGCTTCACCTTTTACATACTGTAGCTTTCTTTATACTCCTGGTGGGAGGCAAAATTTGAAGTGCATGTTTAAATCATAGGAATATTTCGGTCTGTTTATTTGTGTGTAGGTACATCTGAAATGCCCTTTTCATAAAAAAAACGTTTGCCTTTGTATATAAAGTACCTTAAAAAGTTGCTTCAGAGTCTAAGATTTCAGTCGTGAACTTGATTGCTGGATGGTTTTTGTGCTAGCTAGCAGCTGTTCAAAGTAGTTTGTCAAAAAAGCCAATATTTTGTTTGTATTTATTGACTTTGTGTTCAGACATTGATACTATGGATTTCTTGTTTTATTGTCAAAACACTATTTTTTTTAACAATTGGTTTAATTAGCTTGCTTATTTCTGTATAAACTCCTCAAATTTGGTTTAACATTTGTTCTAGATGCTGTGCATTAATTGGTTCATGGTGAACCTCTTTCTGGTTTTGGATGTGGTTGCAGCTTGTTAGTGACAAGCTGCAACCACGTACATCAAAAACCAGAAAGCTGAGGTTCAGAATATTTTGTTCGGTGTTATTTTACCATTTGGCAATATCCAGATTTTGTCCATCACGAGAACTCGTTAGTTGCCATTGAATACATATTATTTTGGGTTCAATAAGTTTGCAGACTTGAGTGACAGAGGAATTCTTTCTCTCACCGATCGCTAAGTGTGATCACAACTTGAGACTTGCAGCTGTAATGGTATAAGTTGCTACACAACTTAGTTGTTCTATATAGATCAGCCATTAAATATTTAATAGTTGCCCTTGAATTTCATGAACTTCCTTACAGCAATGGTGCCTGAAAGCACCACTGAGGTTCTTTATCTTGCAGATTTGACATTTACACCTGAAATGAAAAGAATAAATTGTTGACAATGGCCTCAGATTGATTGGTATGGTCCTATAGTCCAATAAATTCATAACATGCAAAGCTTAATACTAGCCAGTTTTGTACAGTAATTATAAACCTTCTCGATCTGCTAACATTTATGTACTAAAGCAATCTGAATCGTTGCTTTCTTGATCTCTTGACATCCATGCGAGTGGTTCCATCTTCGAGGGAATCATTTATACAGTTACAACTGTGACTCAGTCTCACCAAAATTGCTGTCACTTTCACAGAGTTTTGCTATTTGCTTTCACATGTTTCTTTTTCAACAATTGCCCAGGCAGCTATCTAACTCATAACCAAGTTGTTCTGTAGAGTCAAAATCCAACTTTTTCTTTTACTCACTATTTTTGCTAAAGAAATATATTGAGACAAAGACAAATGCAGGAATTTTTCCCAACAAGATGATGTAGTGGTGACCTTGGTTCTCGCCCCAGTCCATCTAAATAGGGTGTCAAAAATTTAGAAAAATACCCTCAATTAATTATATAAAGCACAGCCATAAATTCTTTGGTTTTTTATTGAATAATTTTCATTCAAACTTTGCAGAAATGTGTTTTGAACAACAATTTTTTTAACACCAAAAAACTGAAACCATATCATATGCTCTTTAAGGCACTTTAAAAAGATGCAATTAGTAAAAAATACTAATTGTTTACCTTTGAGTATGTTTGAAATGATCAAATTAGACTGATACAGATGGAAATTTATTGAAAATAAAATAATTTGTTATGCTGCACAGATATATTGATTTTAGTTGTCAGCTTATTTATTTGTTAGCTTGAATAAGTTAAAAAAATGGTTAACTAATGTAGGAAGTTTACCAATGCTCGATCGATGCCCATCTATGAGAATTATAGTGTATTTGAATCAATAAAGGGTTAATCACTGTCCAGAAATAAATTTAATTGTCATCAACTTGAAATGAGTTGAACCAGAACAACCAAATTTAATTCCAGGGTTGAAGCAAAATTGTAGCTCTATAGTAACATTAAGATTCATTTCATTTGTAGAAACTATATTGAATACTCATTCATTTGCCGATGTTTATTATTCTAAAAGTTTTTGTTTCACTCAAGGATTTGTTGGTTGACAGACTGACTCAAACTGTAGACCGTTTGAGAGAAGAGATTAGTATTTACGAAGCACAATGTCTGGCACAGGTTGAAGAGACTAAGGCGGCACAACAAGCCTTGTCAGAAGCAATTACAGAAATTGAGGTAAGTCACTGTTTGAATTAGTGACATTGATCCGGCCAATACACTGCACGAGTACCCAGCATGAATATGGGTAGAAAGTTTGGGGAACAGCTTTATAGAAAAGAATAATAACCATGGTCGTGTTCTTTAAATTATTTTCTGTTATACAGTCATTCCTATTTAATATTTGCCACCAAGATCAGCACCTGAGGTGATTTCATCCAGGTTCATGTCATAAAGCTGGCATGGGCCGCAACCACTACCCTCCTACTTGTCTGGACCAAGCCCTTGCCTCAATGGCCAAGAATAGGTGTGGCACTTTTGTGCCATATTATTTCATCTTTTTTTAGGGCTAGTTCATTCCTCAATTAAGACTTGGCCAAGGTGTAACACAGCTCGATCTTCTCATGCACTTATAGCATCTTAGCTTGATATGGTAAAATTTTACTTTAACATAAATTTTATGACTGTATATATAAACAACTTTAAATTCTTGGTCAAAAGAAAAATTTGCAAATCGATCAAATTACTATTAAGACAAAATCAATGGGTGTTACAGATCAAACATAACAATGAGTCCAACTCTCCGATGCGATCAATTGCATGGTCAGGAACAAATTGGTTTGTTTGCAGGCCATAATATATTGGTTTCAAGGCATGTTGAAGAAAAAACAAACTGCTAGCTTACATATCTAATTAAAGTATTATGAGCATCTGGACACTGTATATATAAGCATCATATTGTTCACTCAGGTATTTAATTTTGCAATTCATAATACATATAATGTTAACAAAAAAGTGATGGTAAAATGTATTCAAAATCCTGAACTATTGAGTGAAAAGTTGTGGCAGAGCATATTGAACTTAGTGTATTAACCTGGGAGTCAACTTGTTGCCCTTATTAGGCTCTACAACTGGAGGAGAAGCAACTGCTTCATCAGTGGCATAGTAGTTTGATTGGCATGAGGAGACGAGATGAAGCTTATGCGGCAATGCAGGAAGCATTGAGGTTTGTAAACTAAAACTTTAAAAAGAGTCTGAAGAGTTTTAAAACCATAGATTTTTTGTTGAATCTTGATTAAAGTTCTGCTTTTTTATTTAAACTTCTTCATATTTTGATACAAAGTAATGCAGTTTTATATGTTTTTAGCTTATCTGCAAATTTTATATATTTAATTGTTAATATAATTTTGTAGAATATTTGAGACTGTATAACGTTGTATACATGCAGTATGTGTTGATCTCTCTGAGAGTTCTCAGCTAAAACTTAAATGTGCCCATTTGCCTTATGTTCCTACAAAAAAATGATGATGATCATACACCTTTTAATTCTGAGTATAAATAAGATTTGAAATATTGTCAGCTTTATTTTATAAGAGAACTTCAACATATGTTCTAACATCACATAATTTAATGCTTCTCAAAAGTAAAATATGTGTTAAATGATATGTATGTTTGATGTTTTGAAATTGGCAATTAAGTTTAAATATATAAAGACTTAAAATGTAAAACAATTTTTTTTATTCAATTATATTTATTTATAAATCAAGATGACTCAATCATTTCCCTATTCTACATACCTCATTTGTTCAGCCTTCAGCGACAACGAATTCAGGCCATTGAAACAGAGATAGAAGGCTACAAGAAGTCAATCAGTAAAGCTCAGGAGCAAAATGAAAAGATTACTTTGTTGCATAACAAGATTGAAGCTGATATTTCAGTGGTGAAGAAACAAATTGGCATCAGTAGAACAAAGACTGAGGCACTCAAGACAGAGTACAGCACCTACACAAGGACACTACATGATACAGAGCAGAAGCTTAACAAGGCTCAGATGGTATGGTAGCACATCAAAATCATCAATTTTATTTCATTTTACTTGTATCTTTTAGAGGGACTTCAACCAGGCATTTGTCTGGTATAGGGGGTATTTACATGCTTGCAGTTTTTGGGTTTATGAGATTTTGACTTTTTGAAAGGTGTCACAAGAGGACAGGCCCCCTTAGAGGTCTGCCATCCAGGACCCATGGTCTAAAGTCCTTATCGAAGAATAATAGTCAGAACAGTCATTTGATGTCAATGTTATCTTCATCGTCATCACCAGTACAGTGCTTATTCAAGGTGCAGTGCTTATTTGAGGGTGGCACTAATATTCATATGGTCAGCTTAGGTGCAGCACTTATTCAGGATGCAGTGCTTATTTGAAGTGCAGCACTTATTTAAGGATTTACAGTTATGTGCTTATAACTATATTGTTGTCAAATTTTGCAATAAGCTGATCATTGTCTCAAATCATTAAGATTTTAATGATAGGGTAAAGTTTTAAACATTGGGAAAAAAGCAACCTTTCAAGATCCAACAAAGAGCAAAAGAAAAAACAAGAAAAGCTCTTTACGAAATGATTACTGAGCACACCAAAATTTATTTATGCATGATTATGTTAATTTTGTTTGTTACTTCTTCAAAAGGACCATTTTTTTACAATTAATTGTCAGTTTACTCATGGCAACTAAGCAGGAGGGGTTGTGGGCAGTAATCTACCCAAAGGAGATATTTTGGTGGGGAAAGAGCTCAGCTCTTTAAACCCAGGTATCTAAGAATGTAGCTAGTGCAGAAAAGTTGACTAGAGAGGTCCAAAAACTGTTAGAGAATTACATACCTCATGGTGTCAACAGTCTAGCTTACAGCACACACTTCTGTCTTCTGACAGCTCAAGAACTACCTTAGAAGACATGGAAGCATTTTCAACACAATAGGGGTCGATTACACGTACTATTCTGTCTGGCTTAAACTGATTGCTGACAGGATCAAAGGGAACACGTTTGATGGGGCTTGAAAGGGTGATTTTGATTTCTTTGATTTCAGATGTTTTTAGGAAAAAACTCACAATGTCACAAAAACTTCAAACCTCATTTGTAGTTTATTCTTAAGAGTTATTCTATATCATATGTACGTTTATTTAACTAAAAACTGAACGGGATCTCCGTAAGTTCTGGTTTGATCGCTGCTACCGAAAGCGCTAAATCTGGTTTTACAAAATTCATATTTTGTAACAGCGTTTCAATTTTCATAAATATGTGTTTGCGTTAGTACACCAGGAAATCCCCTCCACCTAACACACACAAACCTTTTTCAAAACGTGCCTGTGCATGTGCCTCTGCTACAGCAACTGACGAGATTGCGATTTTGAGCGTTATTTAGCCCTTCAAGTAGCATTGACGTCATAAATCCGCCATTATCTAGCGTTAAAAACCAAGGTCTTTTGTAGGAAGTGACTCTCAAGGATAATGAACTTTCGGCCTTGAGAAAACAAATCGAAAGGGAGTTCTTGGAGAAAGTAAAAATGGAGGATTACATCATGGAGAAGATACAAACCCAACTGACAGTGGATAAGGCAGCTCAGTATACAAAAAAGGTGACGGACAAACTGCGACGAAGAACAACCGAACTGGTAAGTGTTTGTTTGTACTTGTACATTAATGATACATCAAGTATTGAGAGTGATAACTTATAATGCCATATTACAGGCCAACCTACAAGACCCTTTCACGGTTTTTATCAACATTTAAACTGGACCAATAATTGTAAAACTTTATCGCTACTGTTTGAAAGAATGCTTTAGAATTAGTTTGGGACTCCATGTGATATGTGATAAGATGGTGCAAAACCATTAGTTTCTTACACAGAATGCATGCTGCAGGCTAGTGTATGTTCCCCGACATACAAATTTCTGCAAAATTCCGCAATTTCACAGAGCTGCATATTCACGGGTTTTGGCTTATCACCACTAAAAATTGTAGATGTTTGTTTTAGAAGTGTCTTCCACTGACACTGCTACCAACAGATTTTCGCTACCTTGTATTTAGAGACCTTTTAATAGATCCGACACTGACGAGTACGAGTGCAAGTGTTTCCCATGCGTCATACTGCGTGCGAAGAAATTACGCCATCTCGTTGTGTTGCAAAAATATCGTAATCCATGCGCCAAGTTTTTGTGCAAATCTCGTTGTAAACAAGACGACGAATAAGATTTTGGAAACACAACGAGATGGCATGATTTTTTCGCACGTGCGCAGTGTGACAAATGGGAAAAACTTGTAGAATCCAGAGGTCTCTTTAATCAATAGTTACGTATGCATGCCATAAACAGTGAAAGAGTCTGTTGGTGTTAGATTTGTTTTCCTTGTACATACGGAAAGTGAGCAATATTTAGAATCCCAGCCCTGCAGACGACTACAAGCATTGAGTGTATTCAGTATGAGACACGTGAGATATACCCACTCCCCTCCCTCCCCCCTTAGTTAGCGCCACAATTTTGAATTGATATTTTATCTGTTATGACCGATGAAAGATACACGTTGAACTGACGAAAGCTGGCATTCTTAACATTGTGTGTATTTTTTAACTCTTGATTCAAACACTTGTTTAGGAAAGCTCAGTGGCGGAAGTAGAGAATGAGATTTCAAGAGAGGTGTTGGACATCGCCAATACATCCGCCCGTATACTTCAACTGCGTGACACTATGAACAACCTGAATGAGGAGATTCATCAGAAAAATGAAACCATATCCAGAATTGAAAATGAAATCGTCAAAAGAAACGCTATCATCGAAAGAAAGCAGAGCACTATCGATCAGTACAACAAGAAGATTGATCAGCTCAGAAGCAAGGACGGGGTAAGCAAAGATAATCAAAATCAAGAGGGGTTTTTTTGTATGCCGTTCGTTTTGACAAATGCATGTGTGGATTTCTGATACTCACTTTTAATTTGCTCTCGTTTAACAAGCTTCACTACAGATGCTGAATGCTTTAAAAAGAGTTCTTTATAAAGTAACAGCTTTTAAAAGGCCTAAAAACTACAAAACGTCGGCGTATAATTTACTTGAGAAAATAATTTAGAAAATCTATTTAAAGTGATCTGTCTTCCTCCCATTGAAAGAGGAAAGGTTGGTTTTGACTTCAGTTTGGAACGCCTCGTGAGTTTTAGTCTTGCCTTACATTTTTGTTGAAGTTAGCTATGTATGTATCTTGTTTAATAGTTAAACGGCAAATACAAGTTAGTCCTCCTTAAAACCCGCGAACTACATGTCGTGATGTACCTTCTCCATGGAACGTGATATTCTTGACGTCCACCAAAGATTCAATCTGGTGGTGGCGGTGGAGTGTTTGTAAGTATTATTACGTTCATGGCATCAGCTAAGCAGCTATAACATCTTTAATTGTCGTCAACTGTTTCGCAATAGGGAGAGGAACTCGGCCCGTTAGAGCTACAGATCCACACTCTGCAGAAACAGATTGACGCTCGAATCAACGAGATTATACAGCTACAGCAGTTCTGGCTGAGGAGCCAGAGTGAACTGGTGAAAACCATCAAAGATGTGCAAGAGCAGTCAAAGAACATGGAGTATCTTAAGAAGCAGTACACAATCCTGCTGCAGAAGAAGCTCAGAGTACAAGGTAAACTGACTAACCAATTATCTGTTTTCACCCGTTCACCCAAGTCTCATAAACTTGTATAAACGATTCCTCTTTTTCTTTACACTAGCTGCTAATATACTTTTAGTACTCTAATCGCAAAAAATACTAGAAGGTGAGTAAGCACTAGTAGCTTGCGTACCAAGCGTTTCTCGAAATTTTGCCGGACGCGCAGGAAATGGAGCAAGCCTTCCCCTCCCCT
>JAOBRD020236297.1:0-24870 GCA_027575215.2 Hydrozoanthus sils
CTTTCTCTTCTTTGGTGTTTCTTCTAAAGCAGTTCTGGTCGTTGTAATCCTGCTACAACAAAACTGAGAAGAGTTTCGACATTCAGCAATTAGTCACGTCTTAAGTTTTGTTTTTGTACATAAAAGCAAAATTCAAAGCTTTGTTTGAAAGTTTTGTGACGTCAGAACCATGTTTGCACAGGCTAATGAAACACACCTATTTATCCAATCAGAGCGCGCGTATTATCGAAATTATTTTATAATAATTGTTATCAATGAAGTTACCATCATTTGATAAGCGGCTTGAAATGACGGGATGCTAAGTATCTTTGAAAACTGTCTTGAAAAGTTTACAAATTGCAGCAACATTTAATTGTTGCGGCACCAGTTGTTTTCACAAACTGCGACTGGTACTTACGAACTTAAGTAACGTTATGAGTAGTACGGTTAATACAAGTGACAATATCCCTTTTTTAAAAAAAAAAAGCACGGGGTATTGCAATTGTAGCAAACCTTATAATAAACTATGTCAGGTTTTACATGTACATGTCGTTATAACCTTTGAAACAAGTATGTGAGCGGTTACAGATTGTGCATAAAGAGGAACATCTAAAACTACCGAGGGAAGTAACTGGGCTTGAAATATCTATAGGCATTATAACACTTAATGGAAATGGAAGGAGAATGTCAGCTGAAGGCGTTTTGTCCTTTGTACTGCGCATATGTGTCCGTTCTGCATTATAATCCATACGGGCATATAAAGGTTTATTTACTCATATAGCTAGATACAGCTTTAGCTGATGGAATAAGATGCTCAAGGACATATGTGACACAACCTCATTTTTTACAAGAAGTCGGGAAATGGGGCTCTCAGACACGTTATCAAAGGCGTCGTCTGTAAGTTTGAAGCTTTTTATACTACAAATTCTCGTGGCTTCTAACTATAGAACGATCTGTTGAGCGAATGTGCCTCTTACCCAGGGATAGACAAGTATTGTTTAGAGGGAGGGGAAAGTGGATTATTATAAGAAAGATTGTGTAGAATTTTGAAGGAAAATAAGATATTCTTGCTTAATTCTGGTTGCAAGAAATGGCCCGCATGTTACTGAAAGAGCCAATATTTCAGGAACCCTTGCCTGTCTTTTTACAAGTTGAATAACTGCATGGCTAATTTGGATCTTTCTTGAGGCTTGGCTCATTCATGCAAAAAGCCCTCGGTACTGTTCATTAATAATACTAACGGGTGAGACTTGCTCAGACATGTTTGGCCATATTTTGTTCCGTTTCCTGCATAACTTGCAAAATGTGATGGTTAACGCCACTTCTTATGTACGAAAGATACACACAAAGCTGAAAAAGGTTGGCCTGTTTTCTCTTGTTCTCTGTAACACAATTTTCTATCATGACACAAATACAATTTCCCACTAAAAATTTTGTACGATCTTTTTATAGATCATGCACAAAAATTTGCTCAGTTGCAACAGTCAAAATGAAATAAAATAAAGTATATCAAAGTGAAATGAAATAAAGCAGTTACATAGCATGAATAAAGTAAAATACAAAATAAAAAGATTAATAATTAGATAAAACAAAGTGTATAAACAAAATAAATAAAAGTATAAATGAATAGATATATGAAAAACCTAACTGAATTTCATATTTTGACTGCTATTTTCGATTTGCCAAAAATTTGTATCACAAGAATTTTGCACTTAAATTTTGTGTTTTCATATGAGCGCTACAGCAGTCACAGTTGAACCGCTTTGCAGCCCAGCCGTCGCATTTTCAATCCATTATTTTTTCTTATCAATGCCGAGTATAATTTGCTGTCCTAGATCCTCGGGGCAGTGAATAAAAATAAAATGCCGATAATAAATTATTGATCGGTCAATAAATTACAAAGAACCGGCTTCAGTTCGGTATCAAACAAAAATGTGATATATCAATAGGTAAATACAAAGCCATTTGCACTTCTTTTATCGGTGTATCGGAAATTATTAAAGTATTTGGTTATTTTGCAGAAAGAATGAAACAAAAATTGATTTTTGAAACAACAGCAAAACCTAGCAACATTTTATGTAAATGTATCACTTCACTTGTGATGATCATTGTTCCGTAGCAACTTACTATTTATATTTACAGTTTTTGTAAACTATTCCTTCAATAGTTGCTTGATAACGCAACCATTACTTACAACTTTTTGAGATTTTATTTTTCAGCAATCAATGTTTCATTTTGCACTTAACTCAACTCGGAAAGGTGTCCCGCCGTTAATAAAGGCCTGTATGTTTGCCAGAGCGAGTAATACCGCTCTTTGCATCCGTAATATGTTGCGTTCGATTTGTGGAAAACTGATGGAGATTGTCGGCGTCAATCTTTTCTCTTTATATATTTATCCTTGTGAAAACTAAGAAATTTAAATGATGAATAATCGCCTGTCATAGGTTAACTAGTGCCTGTGTGCCACTAGCCAACAGGTTATTTTTAGAAAAAATATCTTTTTTTAAACCACTCAACACTCAACTCAGTTTTTCCTGAATATGCGGCCGGAAAAACTTTTACGCACAGCGTTTTGGGAGACTTTCCTCAATCTTTTACTTCCTTTGCGTTTTGTAATTGTTTTGAGTAAGCCTGGATCTTTTATATATCTACGCCCTCGGGGCTCGCATCTCTTTTAAACAATTAATCAGTGGCTTAAACCAATCACCTGGAACGTTTTATAAGGAACAAGTTGACACAAGCTATCTGGCCCAATCAAACTCATTGTTATATTATGTCAAGGTACTCGAAGCGCTTGAAAGCTTTTGGCAGATTTGAAACGCTTTCTTTCAGATTTATCAAAATTGTTTTTGTGGGACTGTATGAATTATGAGTTCCTAAAATGCGGTTAAGTTGTTTTCCTCTACGGAATGAAGCCTGTTTGTTTGGGAAGGCACTGAAGTAGAACAGATAATTTACAACGCCAGGAGCAGAGTTGTGATCGATCGAACGCAGCCACTACCATTGAGGTATGATTGTAAACAGAACTTTCCGCTTTGCTTCTGTTTTAAACAAGGCCAGCAGAAAGGTTATTTTGCACAATATGTGGGCAGCATACGTTACACCATAGCATTAACCCTCTGTTGGATAGCTAGAAACAAGTGATATTTAACTGCATTATTACCGCTCTTACTGACATACATGTGCGATCACTCAAGTCGCTTTTCGACATTGTCAGATTTTTCATGCCCTAAACGTGATCGTAACAAGAAAACTCGAAGTTCAGCTGGTGGTACGAAATAGATTTCTGTTTTTTATTCACAGTTTCGGAAATAACGTCGCTTGCTAAGTCTCATTAAGATATAGAATAATTTCAACGAGTAGAAAGGATATGAAACATTACTGTGTTCAGATAAACAGACAACACCGGACTAAGAGAGTGTGTGAGATCAGACTCAATAGAGTAATGATATAACCCCGCGAACTTCCTTTGGCCTCGAAGAATATTTATATTGTATATCGATCAATGCTCTATATATAAATTACACTAGCTAATATTTGATAGTTGTTATCACACACCAGATTTCAGGGCTGTTTAAGGATTTTTAGGTCTTTCGCTTGTTCACAATCTTTTTTTTCTTGTACGTAAAATTTTGGGGCGTGTGTCACGTAGAAATCATTGACTCTCTTAAAATCAATTTTGATTTGGCATAAAAAGATAACTTTTTTAAAATCAGGAAGAGCATCTAGAAACGTTTAATGTCGAATCTAGAAGAACGGTCGGTCGTGCTTCTTAATCAATATCACTGTTTAAAAAAAGCAAGGATATATCTTGTAATTATTTTATACCCGCGACTCGATAGTGAAGTATGAATGCAGTCAGAATATAATCCAGACACCCCTGCATGCATCGCTTTGGTTGAACCTTTATTCAAGTGTAAATTTAAAAACAAACTTGTAAACTATTGTTACCAGTCAGCTAACCTCACAACTATGTTTGTCTATTAGAACAAGAAATAAAATGATTGTTTTCATTAGAGGGGTGACACCGAAAACCCGTGACAGAATGTTGAGCTTTTTTGTGTTAATCACTTAATGAAGGAATTGCCTTTAGAAACGCAGTTGGGAAATGTCTATCGGTCTGTTCAACGACATGTTCAGTACAGAAGAAAATTGAACCTCGTGTTATTTTACATTTCTCGGTGTCTGGCTAGTTTGTGACAGGACATTTTCGTCAGACAGAACGTCAAAAGAATTCAACTCATATTTGCGTTTGAGCGTCGTTCCTGTTTCGATTTGCCACCAATTTGGGAAAATACCGGCTCTTAGAACAACTGCGGCTTTACTTTTGAGTGCTATTCTCTTTTTCTTTGTTTGTTAGCCTAGCGCTTGAATGCAAACGCGGAATGAAGTATATCGGACAGATATAATTATTGTTGAGGGTTGAAGTCACGCTGTTTTTGTCAACACAGAAATCATTGTTCACTTTACTAACTTCTCATTGTGAACGCACAAAAGACCGTCAACCATATTTTGACGTAAAACTCTCATTTTTGGTTACATTTTAGTTTTTCAAGCGGGTCGAAAGAAATTTTCTCCGTAGGAAGTTGTATTGGCCTGTGGGAAAGCAATTTCGATTTAATTGCCAGTTCCTTGGCTTCTGTTAAAATGTTTTCATTGTATCTAGCAAACGTCAAAACATAAAATCATTGTGCTTTAGAGTGACAGCTTTGGTTTTTTCTTTGTCAGAAAAACGTAATTGAAATTCGGTATGGACTCCAGTGTAGATGTTTTTAAAAAACTTTTTGTAATCTTGAAAAATGAAAAATTTTGCTGACACGGTTTTTAAAGCCGTGAAATAACATATGAAAAAGTAGTTAGGCCGAAAACTGTTTGCCGGTTCCATTAAGCTCAAGTGTCGTGACAGTTCATTTTGATGATAAATTTTTTATGAGTGTATTTACGGTAATTCTGTTTTTAAATTAAAGGTATTGTACGTTTCAGTTCTTGCAAGACTAAATCCAATGTTCAGAAACTAAAATCTTGCTTTGGTAATAGTTCGTTTCACCTTTAGTCTTCCCAGGCTGTTTTGTTTTGTTTTTATATTACCAATCGAAATTCGGATTTGCAGACTAGATATTCCCAGTCGTCAGTTGGTGGTGCGATAACTTGAATTTTATTTAGGGATACATTTTAAACATATACAGATTTCTTAAGATTTCGTGTAATGAAAGCTTTAGGTCACTTCTGTTTGAAAGCAAAAAGCTTTAAGATATTTGTTTACATCTTTATAAACACCTAGTATGGACATTACTTTCTAATAAATTAAACACAGTGATTAGAGTGCCAAGATTTTCCAAGGTTTTGTATGTATATTTTGAATATTGCATATTCATTGCCTTATCAGTATTCCTTTTTTGCATGCATGAAGAACAAAAAATGTTTATCAGCTCTCTTAGTGATCGTTTAAAAGATAAGAAAATATGTATATTAGTAAGAGCATTTCTGCTCTCTGACCCAGTTTGCATGTCATTGCAAAGTTCATGGCTCTTGTTTTGCAAAAAAAGACTGATATTTTGAAGTTGTGGTGAACTAGTCCATTTGTTTTATATTTGTGTATCAAAGCATTCAAGCATCATGTTGCTAGTAAATTAAACACAATGTTTGTTAAAGATGTGATATTGGTACAGGTGAATTAAAAAGAGATAATATCAATTCAGGAATCAAGGCTAACATATATTCCTCATTATTAGCTAGGTAACTACTGACCAAAATATAAACAAAAATCAGTTAGGATGACACATTCGAAAACTATGATTTTTAATGAAGTACAAAACAATATTGTATGAATGAGAAGTTAATATGACCTGATATAACCCCTAGGCAACTTGTATTAGATAATAATAGCAATCAATGCTTCAGTTACTAAAATAAAGACAAGTAAAGACTTAATAATAATTTTACATTATCTAGTGCTTACTCTAAATTTGTTTAAAGGCATTTAGTATATGTATTGTTAAAGTGCAAGGCATATAAATTGAATTAGCATTCCAATAATATTATGTTTATATTTTCAAGACCAATTTTGCTTTTGGTTAAGTATGATCATTGTATCACTTGTTTAAATGGAAAGTGTTTTTTCTTTTTTTTTTCCACAGGTTTATCAAGCTAGTACAGCATGTGGCTGTTAGTAAAATTATCAAGAGGGGAGAGCCACAGCTCAAGTCTTTAAGGAAGTCAATGTAAGGGCAAATAACCAACATGTCTCAGAGGTACAGCCCTTCAAGGACAAGTTCCTACTCAACAAGAAGATCTTCATTTGAGGAAAGAACTCCTAGGAGAGACTTTAGCACTTCTGAACTAAGGAGAGCTATTTCACCACCACCAACATCAACAATATCTTCTTTATCTTATGGAACAAGAAGTCTCAGAAATCAGACAAATCTTGATACATCTCGTTCTAAATACTTGACTTCACGGACTGATACCTCAAGCATTTCTAGTCGGCTACAGCCCTCAAGTCATCAGGATACGTCAAGCTCCATTGGATATTACAGACAGTCAAGTTTTAGTAAAGATGATCGATCTTGTTTAGTTTCATCTTACAAGAGGCAGTCTAGCTTTACAAGGGATGACAGAACCACCCGTCCCTCTTCTTACTCATACATCAGGGAGTCAAGTTTTACTAGAGAAGAAAGAACACCCAGTCCAACATATGGGAGACCAGCAAGAGAGGGGAGTTCTACGTATCGAGTGACTGGTATTTCACATAGGGAGAACAGAAGCCCACCACCAAGCGAGTCTTCTGTAGAGGTCAGAAAACATAGGAGAGACACAAGTAGCTCAACTAAAGAAGTTTGTTCTGATGTTCCAACACGTGGTTCAACATATATTGGGAGCAGGTCTCGACAAAGTGCTGCTAGTGTGATCAATGAAACAACTTCAACTTCTAGCTCTGGTAGGGAGCGGAGAAGTTTAAACAGTCCAACAAAAGATGTTACCTCAAATTATAGTGTTAGTAGACTGAGACAACATTCAGGCAGTCCAACTCAAGAACAAGATAACAGTTCCAGAAGCCGGTATTCATCTGGCTCTACACATGATTATGCTCGAACTGAACAAACTTTGAGTAGGTTGCGAAAATACATAGAATCCCCAGATCAACTGGATGCCAGCACTAGTGAAACACGGAGATTGCGTAGACGTACTGGTAGTCCAGTTAGTGATTCTAGTGATGGATCCAGTCAGGCTGAGAGTTGTGATGTTGAAATAGGATCATCAGATGTCTCTGATGATAGACCAACTACTCCATCAAGAGAAATGCCATATGAAAGCCGCAGAGTTAGAAGACATACAGACAGTCCAACTAGGAGTGAAAATAGACGGGAAAGCATAACTGACAATCAAACAGAACCATCTACAGTTAGTGGAATAACTTATCCTCCAAAGAAAGTAGTAGTAACTGCGTCATATTCTGAAAGAGTATGGCAGAGAAGCACATCAAGCAACAAAACAAAGGGAAACAAGGCTTCAAGTGATACCAATAGTGGTTCTTTGGATGGTATAAGTGGCCAGGCAGAAAAGAGCTCCATTTCAGACCATTCTGAGAGAGATTTAGATGGTCCAGCTAAAGACTCTGATGATGAGGTAGAAAAAGACGTCTC
The DNA here is from genome assembly GCA_027575215.2 of Hydrozoanthus sils. Classification (NCBI taxonomy): domain Eukaryota; kingdom Metazoa; phylum Cnidaria; class Anthozoa; order Zoantharia; family Hydrozoanthidae; genus Hydrozoanthus; species Hydrozoanthus sils. The sequence goes on from JAOBRD020236297.1 coordinate 7,623, forward strand.
AAAAATAGATGATTCTAACAATGAGGCAACAGATAGATTTATTCAGAATGTTAATACTTTGGAACATTTTGAAAATGAGCAAAATGCTAGTGAGAGTTTAGCTAATGACTCAGAATCTAAGGAACTGGGTAATCAGGATAACCAAAGCATTAGTACCACTCTGACAGAGACAACATCAATAAAGTCTAGGAAACACACAGTAAGTCCAACTGGAAGTGTTGTAGAGAATAAAAGGGAAAGCAGCAGAGCTACTGCAACTTTCAATAAGCAAAAGGAAGTAAAAATGAACAAGACTGAAAAAAGTAGGAGTCAGTTGAAAACCTCTAAAGATCCTAATGAATCCAAAACAAAACTCTCCAGTGTATCTCATGAGGGTTCACCAAAATTGACAAAGCTACCTAGAAAAACACAACTACCAACTTCTAGAAGTAATAGCCCAAGCCCAACTCTTGAAAGCAAAAATAAGCCAGCTAAAGCTCAGCTAGAGAAAGCAAAAGCAGCTGAGCATACTCCAAAGTCACTACCATCCAACTCACCTGCAAAGCAGCAAGAATTTTCCACACAGCCAACCTCCATACCCCCTCCAAAAACCAACAAAGCATTTACTGTACCAGGAAAGCACTTGTCTCGGGGCTCGTCTGAGGAAAGTGATACTAAGGAAGAAAGAGAAACCAAAAAATTTTCTGTCCCAAGTAAGTTTTTCAAAGAATCTGTAAAGAGTGAAGCTTCAAAGCTTAATGAAGGTGTGGCAGGTGGAGCCGGTGATAACCAAAGAAACCCTCGCAGTCTCTTTCGAAGAGTTTCCCTCCCTAGCAAACAGTCAAAGAGTTCTGGTTCTGAGGATCATGAATGTGATGATGATGTTTCTGAAGCAACTGATGATAGTTTTAAGAGATTAGGAATTGTAAATATCAGCTCACCTGATTCAGAAACTGAGAAAGAAAAGCATTCTACACTAAAAAAACTTAAGTTCTGGGGAAGGAGAGATAAGTCTTCAGATAGTAGTCATTCATCTGATTCCAGACCCCAGTCTCCTATTTGCCTTGGAGATACTCAGCTAAAAAATCAGTCTTCAGCTGAAAGTGGCTCTAGCAGGCCTTTTACTGGTCATAACACTGGTCGAATGAAGACAAGACTAAAAGTACCAAATCAAGAAGCTGCTTTCAAAAAAGGAGAAGAGACAACTGTGAAGGTAACAGCTTCACCAGTCCCTGTTCGTAAGGCAACAGACACTAAGGTAAAGATTTCGATCAAGTCTTCAAGGCCAGCTGTTGATAGTAGAGAGAGGGGGGTTATACAGGAGAGACAATCGTCATTAGATGAGGGCATCCTAGGAAACAATGAGAAAGATCAATCAAGTGTGAAAATATTTTTTAGCAAAAAAACTGGTCGGACTGTTGTTGATCACTACAACAGTGATGATGAAGTGCCGCCACGATCACCTTATGCAAGGAGGCGACCTAAGCCATCAGGACGTTCTTCCTCATTGGACTTGGAGAGTATTTCTTCACCAATCTCTACAAAGTTGAGTGAAGGCAGAGAAATAAAGGATACTGGGACAGAGACTGATTCAAGTGATATAACCTCCATAGCTGATACAACTATAGATGAAGATGCATCAAGAAAAACTAGCTTACACCACAGTCCTGGTGCTGATACACTTTCAAGGCTCAAGGAAAGGAGAAGACGACGCCGACTTGTAAGAGAACAGTTTTTAGGAATATCTGTTGAAGACCAAAAATCTGAAACTACAACTGAACCAGCTGTAAAAGATGAGCCAAGTAAACAAGAACCAATCGCAGAAGACAAAACAGAAACTCTTGAAAAACCAGTTGCAAATGGCTATTTGCCTAATAAGAGCCAAGAAATTAAACCTATTGCTGATGACAAACCATCAGTGAAAAGCCAAATAAGAGTGTCTGAAAGACCTTTGCATCTTGTGAAGCAAAATTCTCTACCTTCTATTGATCAAACAAAACCAGTTGTGAAAACAAGGCACAAAACAATTGCCACTACAGTTCATAAAGATATCATAACGGCTATTGCCAGAGAAAATGGTTCTTCGGGTTCAGAGATAAATATCCCATCAGTTGCTCAGCTGAGGGAGAAATTTGCATCAGAGGAGATTGAAAATACTGCAGCCATTCCTTGGAGGAAAAAAGAAAGTGAGCGACCTCATTCAATTTGTGGTGAAAGACTTTCTCCTACTGAAATGCAGAGATTTGTGGAGAACACTCCTTTTTCTCTAGACATCAGAACTCATGATGAGCCAGCAGGGTTATCTCAGAAAGTTGAGCCATATTACTCTGACAATGATGATGAACTTGTTACAGTTGTTCGGCATGACAGATTTGCTCCTAAATCTATTGTTGGTGATGCTACAGGAGATGAGATAGGAAAAAGAGTTTTGAAGGAAAAAGATGGATTTAAAAAAGAAGATACAAAGAAAGGGAAGAAGAAATCTCCTTTCTCATTGTCTCCCGAACGATTGAAGAGAAGTCATAGCCAAAAAGATAAGGATCGGAAAGAGCGAGAGCAAAGGGAGAAAGAAAAGAAAGAAAAAGATCAAAAAGAAAAAGAGCAGAAAGAGAAAGAACGCAAGGAAAAGGATCGAAAAGAAAAAGAACGAAAGGAGAAGGAAAAGAAAGAAAAAGAAAAAAAAGAGAGGGAAAGAAAAGAAAGAGAAAAGTTGGAAAAAGAACACAAAGAAAAAGAACATAAAGGAAAAGAACATCATTTACTTGACAAATTGCACCTTGACAAACTTCACAAGGAAAAAGCCCATACCAAAGATCATTCTAAAGAAATTGAAGAGAAAGGCAAGGAGCAGGAACCTGAGTCAGCACCCAGAACTGGAACTGTATCATCACTAAAAACCATGTTTGGAAGGCGGAAGTCGATTGACAAAGGTGGTAAAACAAAGCATCAGTTGATGAGGAAAGACAGGGCCAAGACACTTGCTGTTGGAATAACTTCTGAAATTTTGCAGCAAGCACAGCAGATTGCACAGCAAGCAGAGGAGGAGAGAGAGAGGGTGGAGCAAGAGGCACGACAGCGTGAGGAGGAAGGTGAGAGAGAGGAGGCAAAGAAAGCTGCTGAAGCTGTGAAAAGGGAATCTGAGGGCAGAACTGTTACTGATGGAAAAGAAAAAAAGAGAATTGCAAAGAAACCAAAATGTAAGTACTTTACATAATAAATTACAGCTGAACATTATAATTTTTGTTGACGAGTTCAGAGTTTTATGCAGGTTTCATCATCAAGACTTGTATCCCTCATTCTCAGGTTTGTTGCAGGCTCTTTTTTTCTTTTATAACTACCCACCTTTCAGTGTTATTTTGGGGGATGGGATTGAGAGATAGTAAAAGAGTCGAGATTTGGTGCTGCCAGAGGAAGTGGCTTTTCCCTTATAAATGATTCCATTTTTATTTTGACCCAAATTCTTACTAACATATCAAAAGTACAAAGCCCTTTGTTTAATCTTAGTACTAATTAACTGTCTCTACCCATTCTTAGTGTTTCTTTATCTCAAAGCTTTGTCACTATCATTTCTAAGATCTGATCTTTCTTAGAAACTTTATTCCTCAACTGTTTATTTAATGGCAGATTGAATTAATTATATGTGGTCTGTCTGACCTCAGACTATTTTGTGGCTGCTAGCTTCTCAAAAGCATAGGTTTTAATTGTTAGTGTACAGCTGATTGACTTGTCTGGTGTGGCTTAGTTTTATCAGCTGTGTAGAATGCTCCTGATACAATTAATTCTTAAACAAGATAACAAGAACAATAATCCTTTATTTGTACCTTTGTTAAAAAGTTTACAGTTTCTTATAGATTCTTTTCTTGGCTGGTTTTGCATTTAAGATTTCTTTGTTAATAATAATACTAAACAGATATCTTCTTGAGAAACTGAGACTATTGAAAATTATAACTAAATGGTAGATATGAACATGTGTTGGTACGGGCCCCCTAGAATGGCAGAGCAAATTGAGCTCGGGTGCACTTAAAATGTTCAACGACAAAATTTTGGATCAAAGAGAAATATGAGTTGTTGATTGATAGTGTATGTGTCTACTGGACTAACTTTAGTCTAGTGAATTGAGGAACCAATTATTTAAGTATTTAGGAATCTAACTGTGTTATCACCTTGTCCTAAAAACCTTTAGTCAAAATCTGAATCCTGAATCCTGGTTTTGTAAAAACATTACTATCTCATTTAACCTTTGACATTTTTAACTAACAGATGTTTTTTGTTTTAAAAAACAAACATTGTACTTGACATGGTTTTGTAAGTTAAATACTGTTCCCTATTTTGTAAGAGATTTTTTAAAGGAAATTTAAAACAAACATACAAAACAAAAGTTTATATGATGTTGTGATTTTCTGATCCAGATAACTTATTTGGTAAGTTAAATAATTGTTTGTCAATAGCTTAAACTGGTTAATAACTGGAGCTTATCTAAGCAACTAGAAGTTACAAGACAAACAATATTGCAAAACTGTGAACTGACTAGTTGATGTAATCATCTATTCGTAATGGCAACATTTTGTAACACTTGAAATACAAAATTTCTGTTACTCTGAAGATTTACTAGTTATTACATCATGAGAATTTTGATGCCTTTGAGAACATCCTGGTAGTGTTACAGCACTATTCAGTTGTAGTTGGGTTACTACAAGACAAAAGCATGCTGATTCTATTATGAATTTTGAGCAATTCTTTAGTGAAATGGCCACCCAACATTTAAATGTGTGTTTGGATTTTCACCAATTTCCATATTTCCCATCAAAACATTTAATAGCTGAGGCCAGCAAAGCAAGGCAGAAGAAAATGGCAGCATCTTCATTTAAACCATTTGGTGGTCTTATGAAGACAAAGTCGGAATCTCAGTTGAATCAAGGATTCCACTATGTAGCAGCTGATATTCCTCTTGATGAACCAGCCCCAACCAAGTCCTCTGTAGAGAAAGAAGTAGTTCAAGCAAAGAAGGAAGTGTCAGCAGTTACAGCAGGCCATCCGAGAATGACAAGAAGGAGGTCAAGCATGTTTGAAGAAGGACTAGACAAGTTCTTTGGGGAACGTAAAACTCCAATGGAGCAAAACAAGACTGAAGTCTCTGTGAAAGATTTTGATTTGATATCAAGTCAATCGACAGAGTAAGTACTTTCATTTGAGCTGATTTGAAAACAACACAACTCCAAGTCAAAGCAATTTAATAAGGTATCAAAGGATATATTATTGTGGCTTTTAACTGTCAAAATTCAATTTAACTTCAATTGTTGAAAAATAGTTCATTAGTTTTTGGTTTTTGATACTTTGTTCAGTGCGACTAAGATTGGATATAAGACTGGAAATCCATCAGCTAAAAGAAATATGTATATGAGTGTGTTCTGTTTTTACCTGTAAAAAAATAAGGCAAATAACTCCATATATAATATATCGGCAAATGGAAATTTTTTTGATGGAAAAAATTAACATGAAGAAGGTATTAGCAAAATGTTTTCATTTTCATAATAGTATGATGCCAAAAGGCCATATTTTTATTTATTTTATTTCATCAGCTTTGCTCTGAAAAAAAAAAACAGACAGGGCTACCACAATAGCATTGAGCCAATTTCTGTGGACCCAATTAAAGCACATTTTTTTCATTTAAACATATTTTCTTGGTTTTAGTTGTATACTCTGGACACCACGGACTGACTGAGTCAGTTTGGCAACAAAATCAAAGATAAATGCATTAAACCATAAACTGAAGCAATTGTTCCAAGTACATTTCTGTTCATGTTTACTTTGCATAAACTTAGCTATTGGCTCTTTCAAAGCACCTCTAAGCAAGTTTATTTACTTTAGTTTCTAAGTGTGTTAGGAAAAAACAGTAAAAGTTGGTTAATTGATAAGAAATTAATATGTTTTTTGAAGTGATGTAAATTGAGTCTTTTTATTATATTTATAGGAAGTCATCAGTAGGCAATTCAAATTTTAAACATTTTTATAGAAACTCATTAAACTTTCAATTTCATCAAACACTCAAAGTACTTTTTTAAAAGATATTAATTTTATAGTTATAGGTAATAGTTAGGTAATTAATGTTCATAAATTTCAGTCATTATTTCGAATTTAAATATTTTGTGATTTTTATACTTTCATTCTGTAATTTGTAAAGTGCCATGATTTTAGTGAGATGTGTGTTATATAAGACAATATTATTATTATTATTATTATTAATTCGCATCATTGCATATTTACATTGTATTAATTAGTAATGAAAAATAAACTGCTATATAAAATCTGTGGTTTTCAGTGCATGACACTATATAAATGTCTCAGTGTGTGTCCAGAGTATTGAAAAGTTTTGAAAAATGTATGTAAAACCATTCAATCTCCAAACTATTATTGTATTTTGGATTTCTCTGCAGACATCTTAAATCACTTGCTGGAGACAGAATCAAAGTGAAACCCAAGAGACATCACCGTTCAGCCCAAAACCCTGTGAGGGGTCTAATGAATAGAAAAGATGTTCGTGTTGAAACTGAGACACAGGTGAGAAAATTTATCACAATCTTATTTTTCCTTACAAATTTAGGGTTAAGTTAAGAAAGGGTTAAGTTACTAACAGTTGTATGACCCTCAAACTACAACTGCAGTAAGCATTGCAAAGAGGTGTATTAAAGACTTGTTTCCTTATTTTAGTTTCATTATTTTTCCTTGTAATTTATTTTTGTAAATAAATATGTTCTTACCTCCCTAAACAGCCAGCAGATGAAGAAAGTATCCCCAAAAAGAAAGGAGGCCCAAGTGAACACCCAGTAATTAGAAGAAAGAAAAAGAAGTACAAAGACCCAGAGAATCTGTGTAAGTTTACACATCAAGAGAGGTTAACCTTTCAATCCCTGTCAGTTATTAACATCTAAACCCTCAGTACCAATTTAGAATAATTTGTACACCATTTACTTACATTGGTACATTACAGAAATTACAAACCACAAGAATGTTTTAATAGTATGAAGATTCATGTATATACTTTTGATGATAATGATTTTAAAATTACTTTGAATAAGTTTAAATCACTCTAAGAGAGTGCTTAAAACGCTTGGCATAGAGCATGAAATGATATATTGAAAATCTTAAATATTAATCAGTGTATGATCTTAAAATTATTATTTTTTGTTCCACAGTAAAATATATATGTAGTGATTTAAGCATTGAGCTTTCGACTATAGCTTCAGTCTTGTTCAAGAATGTTTTACTTTCTCTGCCCTATGTATGTAAGACGTTGTATTCTATAGTTAACTTTGCCTCCCTCAACTCTTTCCAATAAGTAAGTCTGATTGCAGAATTGTAATAAGCATTATTTTTCCAAAGTAATCCCCAATTTTTTAAAGTACAGTTCCTTTTCTCAACAGCTGTATAGTGCCCAGTTTAGTATTGTCTCTGCTAGTGCAAAAGCTGGCAAGATTTTATTCTTTTTGCAATTTCGTGTAACTTGCCAATAGTGAAAATACTTTAATAGCGATTTTAAGTTTGATATTGTTTGGTTCAGGGAGAAGACATACAATGGATCTGAGTCTAGCTGCCTCAGCCTTAGCGGGGCTGGCCAGTACTGAGGATTTCACCCAGGTAAAGCTGCGTAAAACGGAAGGCACTCAGGAGAAACTCAAGGATGAGTACAGAGGAGTAAAACCAGTGATGCTGATACATATTAAAGGTAATCACTGTTGTCCAATAAAATACTTAGCCATGTGTCATGTGATTGGGGTCAAAATAATAAATGATGATGTTTCAATTGTAATTTGCTGGTCTTAATCGGACATTCGAAAAGGCTGTGTAAATGTTTGCTGAATGAAACCTGGCAGACCCAGCAGATTGTAGGTGAAATGTTTCAGTCTTTTACCTTCAACCACTATTGTGAGATGAGTGGCCATCAAATGTTTTTATTCTTTATCTTAGACCTTCCCAAGGGTCTTATGGACACTGAGTTGCTTAAATTGGATTTTCTGCCACCTTTCTGTAATTTCTAAGTGTTACTGTCAGACAGGAAACGCTGTTCAGATGCTGAGCTTGTGGACATAGTCCAGGCAGTTTTGATATAATAACAACTGTTACTGAACTGAAAGAAATTCTGACTGCTGTTTTATTCTTCCATACAATATGTGGAAAATGATAATGTATGCACCCAAGGAAAAAATATTTTTTTGCAGACTTTGTTTTCCCTAAGTTTTGACAATGTACGAAATGAAGTCAAATATTAAAACATTGCTTCTAATTTTTGTGATAGTGTTTATGAGTACAGTATGTTTTTGGCACTTTCAAACTATTGCTCTTACATTTTTAGGTCACGATGTTGTTCTATAATTCCCTAAAATGCTGGTCATTTTGTAAATTTGTAATTGGTATGTTGTTGCAATTATTAACTAATTCTCTTATGTAATAGTTTTCTGTTATGCTGTGTTGTCAGGCCGTCGATCAGTGCAGACAAGACTTGTGGAACCTGCTCAGAAATCTTTGAACTCGGGAGATTGTTATGTTCTAGTCACCAAAGATGAACTCTTTGCATGGATAGGAAAGGATGCAAATGCTTTTGAGAAGGCCAAGGTTGGTGGTGTAAACTTTAGCCCATCAAGGTACAGGATAGATCTAAACAAGGATAGAAACGATAGAAACAAAAAAATAGGTGAAAATGAAACCCTGGGTTGGTGCTAATCGGTCTTTGGACAACTTGACTCTAGTCGGTTTACCAAGGTATTATACACAGGTATCTTAGTATGTCGTGGCCCATCAAGAGGCAGGAATCGTGTAATAATACAAATATTTAATACATTTTGTTTGCATTTCCTTTCTTCGTGCGAGTTTATATGATACACTGTACTATAACTTTTCTCAAACAATATCTGTTTAGGGGTAGTTTCATAAAATATTGAACATATTATTAAGAAGGCCTAGAACCTAAGTTAACCATAAAGTTTCAAATTACGAACTGGTTCTGTCACGTACTTTCGTTTGCAGAGCTCTCAAATATCTAAAGACCTAAGAACCGCTGTTTTCACCGTCTAAAGAAAGTGAACTTTTGATGTTCTGCAGGTAACGGACGTTGCGTCTCGAGTTTTAACAAAGAGGGAGCTAGACTGCAAGGCAAAGGATATTATGTATATAAATCAAGAGAGCCAAGAAAGAGACAGTGTGTCTGTAAGGAGGTTTTATAAACTCATCAACGGGGACCCACAGACTGAAATCAGAGGTAGTTCTTTTATTCTTTTTTTACTTTAAGGAGATGTCAATAGAGATGTCCTTCATTCATTTTGGGATGTATTTTTTTCCCACGTCTTTTTAATCTTCTTGTTCAGTCTTAAGCGTCTTCGTACATGTTTCGGCTTTTGAGAGCTCTCGTCAGTTCAAGGGCCAAAACATGTTTGAAGACACTCAAGACTGAGTAAGAAAATCAAAGAGACGTGGAAAAAAGGCATCCCAAGAGCAATTAAGTTGTGAAAAAATCTACGTGAGCTAGATTATTGAAATTCTTCATAGAAATACCCAATCAAGAGTAAGGGCTTTGGGAGTAATTGCGACTGAGATCGTGTTGTGTTGACTGAGTGTTTGCGCCAACTTACTATTCTAAAACAACAACAACAAATTTATATTTGTATCTTAGATGTAAGTATTAGTTCATTTGAGCTTATAGAAGGTACTAGCTCAAATAGCTAAGAATCTATAAATGGGTGAGGACCAGAACCAGATCTCCAAATCCCTTTCATTTTTGAGGGCTCAATAAAGCCCAACTAAATCGATTTTTTAAGACTCGCAATCAAATCTTTACAAACTTGGATTAGATTAAATGTTTCAAGAACAATACACTAAGAAACTTGTTCATGTTATTTTGATAAACGGACCAGGATTATATGTACACAGTATGATCAAGAACACGTGCTGAGATTCTTTTGTATGTTATCAACCCAACCGGGAGTCAGTCAGCTATGTCCCCTCGTGTTGCGCCGAACGTGATATGCAGTAAGGGGCGCACATAACAGGACGTTCACCAAAGGTTTTTGTCTGAACTTCTTACAGTACCCACATTTGCTAAAAAAGGGACTGCAAGCAGTCTAATAGTTTCACGTTTTTCAACGCAAAAAGAACACCAGGCTCTTGGTTTAACCAGGATTTTCTTTAAGAACCCTACCACCCAAATATAGGAAGTACCCCCCCCCCTTCCTCCCACGGGGAGTCAGCAGGTAAACTGTATGCAGCTTAACTAACCCAGAAGGTTTCTGTTATAGCTGCAAGCTCCATTGCAAGAGACGAAGATTATGAGAAGGGTCTAATCAAGACGAACATGGTGTACAAGGTTCATTGGACAGATCCCCCACGGCTTGTGCCTGTCGAAGACATGTGTGGACATTTGCCGCAGTTCAAGATACTAGACACTAAGGAGGTTAGTTTGTACAAAAATTCAAAATGGTTAATTTCTCAACTCTCGAACTACGTGTACACATTTTGGTATTGACAGACAAAGTCCATCTGATAGATTGTTTACCATTTTACTTTTGTACAGGACAGACAGATTTTAAAATTTTCATTTTTGTTTTTCTTCATGTGAAGAAGCAAGAATAATTAAAGGTGGAATCAAGATCAGTGTTTTTGTATAGCAGAAAAAGAAGCAGACATTTAAGCAAAATTCTCCCAAACTGATTGAATGCATGAAAGTATGAACCGTAAATGGGAGAATTTACCAACACGGGCAGTACGATTTAAGCCCAAAGTCGCCTATAAACCCAGGTTACGTTACTTCTTTAAGGGCTTTTCCACACTCTGCTGTTGTCATACCTTTTCCTAAGTTTGTGGCCATTTATCTATTGAAAATTTTGAGGAGATTTCTTACTATCAAGAAGACACTGCGTCTTGCCTTAGTTTTCAAAAAAAGTTGAATTAAGGGAATTTGTTTTCTGCCTTTAGGTTTTTGTGTTTGACTTTGGTTCAGAGATGTATGTGTGGAATGGCCAGCAGTCCCTGTCTGGAGCTCGCAAGACGGTGTTTGCCCTGGCAAAGCAAGAGTTTGAGCAACCATTCAAACCAAACGATTGTTACAACCCCTTGTACCCCTATGGTCGGGAGGATTGTTCCGAGGAAGAGGGGGATGTTAAGACCATACCTGCTCGGCCATCGTGGGCGCTACTGGCTCGCCTGCATGAGAAAGCAGAAACTATTTTGTTCCGGGAGAAGTTCCTAGATTGGCCTGACCCAACAAAGATTATAAAGATGAAGGGGCATGTGAGCAGCGGAGATCTCAGGCCAGTAAGTGAGGTTCATGGCCAGGCTTTCACACTGATTGTTAAGTCGCAGTTCATTTGGAGGGGGAGGGCTTATTGGAAGTAGTGGCTTTTTTAATAGAGGTTGGGGCTTATTTTAAGTTCGTTTACAGACTCCATTTCTCACCGACCGGCCCAAGAATGCTAGAGGATGCACTTGTTGTTCCGAAACTTATAGCGGTTCTTGCAAATCAAAACACTTGTTGGTTTTCTCAAATCAGAGCTGTTCAAAAAAAAACTGAAGCTGATTTTCATGAAGTTCAAAGCTGGAAATATTGGCCAACAAAGGGTAAGCGGGGCTGTTGGAGAGGGGGGCTTATTAGATGTTTAGCCCTCCAGATGAGGGACCTATTAAGTAGGGGGAGGTTTATCAGAGCGAATATGAAAAACGTTTTTGAAGACATTTTTTTCCCTTATGGTACGTCAGTAAATAATTTGAAGCCCAACCCCACCCCACTTCCCTCAGGTTATCACTGTTGTTTTTTTGGCTAGCTACCTCCAGCACCTGAACTGAAGCCGTGTGAACCCAAGCTTCTGATGTCAGCGATGGAACCAGTACCGGAAATGATACTAGAAGGAACAAATGTTGGCCGTGGTCACGGAGTCCCCACCAAGTGGACTGGGGACTACTATAAGGAGGGTAACTTGGTGAGCACAGTGGGTGTGACTGTTTGGCACATCAACGAGTACAGGCACTTTGCCTTGCCGCAGCAGAACTATGGACATTTCCACTCAGGTAGGGATTCAGCTTTTGGATTGGTTGAAAATTTTGATTTGTTGAAGCAGACCTTCAAAAGCTAATTTATTTTTTGTAATAATCCAAAAATTGATAAAATACGGATAAAATATCTTTATCAAACTTTAAACCTTTTATTCATATTTTACTAATCTATTTAGTTTTCGAGATTCTGTTTTTTATTTCATTTATTATTTCATTTTGTTGCAACACTCCAAAAATGACAACTGGTTTGTATTCTGCCAAAGCTATTTTAACAGAAATTTAAAATACGGAGGCGAATTGACGAAAACCACAAAGTACAAACAGATATTTAAAAGAGATTTTTCTTAGAAGAGCTTATAACATTAGTTTTTTGTTGTTTCTTTTGTTTGTGTTAGGAGAAGGATATGTTATTCGTTGGGCCTACTTCGTTCTTGTGGACAGGATAGCTTCTGACAGGAAAGCGAGGTGTCACTCGACCGTAGCTGGGCGTGTTAGGACTGCTTACTTCTTCTGGCAAGGCACTGACTGCTCAGTCAATGAGAAGGGAGCAGCGGCTGTCATGGCAGTAGAGCTGGATGAAGAGCGGGGTCCTCAGGTGATCCATGCTTCTATTGAAGTCCTTCATCTGTCTAGATAAGTTTCAAAGAAATCGACTGAGGTTGAGTTAAACTTCAGCTCAAGATCCAAACATTTTCTTGTGTTCTCCTAACAATCCCGCGTGTTTCCAGCAGAGTACTGAAACACGGAAAATATCTTCTGAATCTTTTATGAAATAATAACAACTGATGATGTCATTCATGATTTCTAGTCCTGATTTAGAAAATGGCCCTCGACCAATCAGAGTGCGTGTTCTACCGAATTTATTTTATAAACAACGTTAGATCTACATGTTTATCTTCTATTTTGCTTGCCTTGAAGAGTAGATAACGACTAATGCAGTTCAGTCTAACTTTTAAAGCATTTTCTAAACCCTTTAAAGTGACCATAAGTTTTGCTTCTCTTGAATAGTAGAAATGATTGCTGTTTTTCATTCTAACTTTTGCACCAGTTGATGGAACCCTTTAAAGTGACCGTTAGTTTTGCTCATCTTGAAAAGTAGAAATTACTAAATTGTTGTCGTTACTGGTTCTAACTTTTGAAGCGGAAAAGTTAGAATTGTCCTGTTTCATTATTGCGTCAAAAGTTGATATAGAATTGCACAAACGAAATAACTGATATGTCAATCAAACTCAGCTAAACAAAGCATTGCAACCCAAAGTATTACAAGTTTTCTGAAAGTCAAAGTTGCTTTTTTGCAGTCTGCCTTGTCTTACATGCGTCAATGCACCACAATAGAACGGTAATGGATCGTTTAACAAAGCAGTTCGTCATACTACTTCAATATGCAGACATCATTACAGCATAAGATCTTTGTTACATTTGGATATCTGCAAGGAGTTCATAGACGTAAACAAATCTTAATACCAAAGAGAAATGATGTTTTGGCAAACAACTTTAGCTAACAGGTCATGCATTGTTTTCAGATCCGAGTTGTTCAGGGGAAGGAACCGCCATGTTTCTTAAACCTGTTTAAGGGCGGAATGATAATTCATAATGGAAAGTGAGTGTTTCCATGGTGATATCGCTGTACAAGCAACACTCAGCTTGCACATTCCTCCATTCATTATGCATTCATAGTTTGTTTCTCAAACTGCCAACTTTAAAATTTAAATAATTTAAAATGGAGTCGATACTATTAATTAATAATCCTGTGTTTTCAGGTTATAACAAACAAGTAAATAGATGCTTCATAATTTAGAAAATTTTGGTGTAAACCCTAATCAGTATTTACTATTGCGACTGTGCTATCAAAATATAACAAAGTCTAAAATATTCTGGCATCTTTTGCTGTAGCTTTCTAGTGCAGTTTTTTTTTAATTGTTTGTTTGCATGAAAGAAAAGAAATGGCAACTACGGTTATTTATAAGAACGTCAAAATAGATTTTAAAAAACAAGAGTGAACTTTTATGTAAATGGTTTAGCAGAACTCAAATTTAGTTTTATGAGGACTGTCTCCAAATAACTCTTAAGCGTATGATACTCTTCACGTTTCTAAGAATTAATTAAAGTTCGAGAAATAATACTTGTTTTTCAGTAACTTATTAAACATACATAACCGATAAAGCGTTTATCTATGAAAAGAAAATAATCTTTTACTCATTATACTATTTTGTTGTTTTTTAGTATTATAAGGACCATTAAAAACAGTATACTGAAAATATAAAACACTTATTATTTGTCTGAGAATTAATCTATTAAAATGACCTTAATTTTGTTTACTTAAAAACGCCTTCGACTTCAGTCGCTGTTACGTAAGCCCATACTAATTGTTTTCTCATTAACAGCATTGCCAAGGGCTTGTACGATCCACAGAAGTAAGTGATCACCTGTTCGTACGTACTCATTTCTACATTAATATTAACACATCCATATTAACTGGGTCGTGGCCTGGTATAATTATGGCGCTTCTAACCATTTTGTTCCCTTTGTAAATGAACAAAAATATTCAATCTATGTTCCGAAACCCTGAATGTACCGCACAGGGGCTGTGTGTAGCTAACTGGAAGTCTTACTTAGACACAAAAGCCTACTGCTTCTTTTCTACACTACGTTAAAAGTTAATGGAGTTTAAGATTCGAGGATGGCAATATTGACGACGATGGCTAACAAAGGTACACTTCTTGCTTGAACTACTCGATCACGTGTGGCCAGTTTGCTTTCTCTTTTGCCCGAGTTACGCTGTGTGAATAGATACAAAAGACGAAAGAGTTTTTCTTAAAGATATATGAACACAAAGTTTCCTGTAGTTCCTTCTCGTAGTCGTAATAACTTTAAATTGAGCTTTTCACGTTGTAATTTACAAGACGATGGCGTGCAGGTGACCTGCATCTTGCCTCACATCGAACTTTAGATTTTGCCGCCTCTTCACACGTATCGGTTCTGTAATGCCACAGCCTTGTAATCCTCGCTTCTTGGCTCGGCTGACTTGTTGGCAGTACCATCGAGTGTAGCTCGAGAAACGTGCGAGGTGTTCGGGGACCTCAGTGACACCTTTTTATTCATATACTGCCTTGCGCCAATAACTGCTAACTTGCAAATATGTTCTTCAAATTGCAGGAGAGATCATCTTGACGAAAGCACTGAACGATTTACAGGTTAGCTGCGTCTGTTTTAGTTGAAAAGTACATTGTGCAATGAACGCCACAGATACTGAACATTATATATATATAACTAATTGTTTCAAAGTTATTTTTCTGTGTTTGATAGAAGCGACAATGAAAACGTTCAAAATTGTTGTTATTCGTACAGGGCTCGAAATAACGGCCGGGCAGGCGCCGGACACATATTGTCCGGTCAAACATAATTTTGCTTGGACATACGCGTTTTAGGCCAGACAATTTAATTCATCTTAACTAGTTACAAAAGAGACTACATTTTGCAAGTTACATGATCTGTAATCCTTTCAGCAACAGCAACTCAAAGCAAGCCGGGTTCGCAATAAAAATTAGAAGTTTAATTGTATTTCTAACTCTTAAATGTCTTAATTGTTACATTGTATTCAGCCACGTGGAGTGCAAGATACAACTGCATCGTTTGGTTAAAATTATAATCTGGCCAGATCGCTTACAAAACGTTATTGCAGCTTTAACTTACAGTTACGCCTTCGATTTTGATGAGCATACCGTAAAAAACTTACCAACTTTTCAATAAAAGTATTGTAGTTTGCCGCAGAAAACCGATCATTTCATGTATAAGATTAATGAATGAACTGACCAGACATTGTCCGTTTACAGGCCGTTATTTCGTGCCTTGTTCGTACACAGAGAAATTTCATACTTACTTTTTCGCCACTCCTCACCTCCCTTAGTGAAAAAAAAACCCCTTATATTTAGGTTTTCTCGCTATAATCATCAAAAAACTGTATAGAATAAAACCCTTATTGCATGTTCCAACACATTTTGTTTGTTTTGCAGATGCATCAAAGATACGACTTTATGCAGTAAGGAATGAAAACACGGAGGAAGCTTGTTTGGTCCAGGTGAAGGCGGAGTAAGTTGCGTGTTTTCTTAGTTCTGTGGTTTGGGAGATTTTTGTTGTTATCTGCTGCATTCTGTCTTAGCTGTTCTTGTTCAGTTGTAATGACTATTATTTGGTGTTTTGTTTGTTTTGCCTGAGTTTTTGCGCAGTTGTTATTGCCGTTGCTGAAAGTTCTCGGTGTTACCTCCCTCCAGCTTCACCCCTCTGTGCATGAAGGGTATTTACGCACCATCATCACAAACGATCTCCGTAATCATTAGCAGATCATTAAATCACTACCATCATTTTTTTAGTTATCATTATCACCCCCACCTCTGGTCCCCAGTCCCACCCTCGACCTTTAGTCCCCAGTCTCGCCCTCCACCTTTAGTTCCCAGCCCCACACTTCACTTTAGTCCCCAGTCTCACTCTCCAGCTTTAAAATTGTACTGTTAGTAACGTCGTTCCGGATTTTTTTCTAGGGGCCAGGCCCTTCGCTCGCGCACGTGTTTTATTTTACTGCTGTGCGAGCAGGGTCACATGTTTCTGTGGAATGGTGCCAAGGCCAGCAACCACACCAAGAAAGTTGCGGTGACAGCTGCAAAGAGTTTACAGCAAAAGTGAGTTGCTATTGTTTGTTATGGCTGCCATTTACATTTAATAACTAACAAAGCACCTTTTACTCTTGCACAATTTGTCATCATCTTAATTTCTCCTTACAATTTCAACGAAAGTTAGTTAGTTTGGCTTTTAGAATACGAAAATTCATTATCCAAAGAAAGGGGTTAAAAAGGAATTGCCATATATATTCAGTTCGTAAAAATTATCAAAATGAAAACTCTGCCAAAACCTAACCCATTGAAATATTAAACAATTGTAGAAAGCCAATGGAGTGCAACGTAGAGAATTGTTCTGCCATCACCTTGAAAGAGATTGAAGAGGGCAATGAACCTAACGAGTTCTGGCAAGCTCTTGGTGGAAGGAAATATTATTACAGCCTTCTTCCTGGTAAGATTTTAGTGTGAAAGGGAGAGAAAAGGTGATCAATTAAGAAAGAAGGCCAGTTCTGAGCGACCAGTTTCTTGTTCATAATCGTAGCATTCAGTTCAGTTTATTTGTTTTACCACATTTTACAAATTTACAAGTGTAACTTAAAAAAAATTTTAATATATCAATT
>JAOBRD020236399.1:0-18454 GCA_027575215.2 Hydrozoanthus sils
CCCCCCCCCCCCCCCCCCCCCCCCCCCCCCCCCCCCCCCCCCCCCCCCCCCCCCCCCCCCCCCCCCCCCCCAAGTGACAAATTGACTCCTGAAATTATACAGGAAACTTTGTGTATGTTAAACCCTGATGTAGTAGGGGAGGGAAAGAGTATTTCAACACTGAAAAGACACCACCAGAGCCCACATAGCTCAAAAACTTTATGGCCTTAAACTAAAACGAAAGATGATAAAAACACGCCGCAAATTTTAGGCCATTCATGGTCCGGTGTGAACGTCATAACAACAGGTTCTTATAAGTCACGGTTTGTCACTATCCCCCCCCCATCCTCCGTATATGCATCTTCCCTCCCCCTAGCCCTACCCTCTATAGCTATGGCCACAGTCCTCATTCCTCCCCCCATGCTCAAAGACCTGTCATTTAAGTTTGAAACATCTAAACTTGTTACTACCACTTCTAAAAGTTTTAGTTCAATTTTGTTTAAATTTTACCTATATTAAATTTTATTACATTTGTTGTTGATGGTTATTACATTTGTGGTTGATGTTTTCATTACATTTGTGGTTAAAAATTTATTACATTTGTGGTTAACATTTTATTACATTTGTGATTGAATTTTGTTACATTTGTGGTTAGTATTACATTTGTAGTTAAATTTATTATATTTGTGGGCGGTTATTACATTTGTGGGTGATACAGCCTCAGCATTATTCTTAAAATATTCTTAACATTTGGCCAATTTCAGCTTCAAAATTCTTGTAAAGTATACTCTTAAAAAAAAAAGGAGTTTACAATGACAGATTCCCGAAAGTCGACGAATTTTTCCTCTGGATTTGTCTTATATTTTTAAATCAAACTGTTTCACTACTATTGACGACGTGTTCCGTCGGTGTTTGGCACTAAACTACGAAAAGAAGACTAAAGCATTAGGTGTGTCTTTTTTGTTAGTGTTTTTTGTAACCATTTGAGTTTTATTGATAAATTTCTGAAGTGTATATAGCTTCGTCGTTTGCAATTGTGCGAAATTTATCGGTAAAAATGTCCAAAAGTTTTTTGGCCGAAATTTAATGTCCGAAAGTTTAAGGTCCGAATGTGTTCGTTATTTAGTAAATTTACCCCTTTTGACGGCTGGTATATCGGAGGATAACGTCCGCGGCTGATAGATAGTCCGAAAAATGAACAGTTGGCCGAGAATCGAAGCTTCGAGAGCAACTGAGAGATTTTGAGGACAATCTATCAGCCAAGGTCATTATCCTCCGATATACCAGTGAGCCAAAAAGGGGTTTATTTATTTTATAACCCTCCAAATGATTCTTTCCTCGAAAAACTTTGTGTACAATTGCTGCGATGAAAATTTCTCTCTTCTCCACACTAACTGGTGTTGGATGTCCAGAGTGTAAACTCTCAGTTTTAAGCTTAAGATGTTTTACAGATTTTTAGAGACTTGATAGGTTTAGTTAAGCTTGTTATTGAAATAGTTGTTAAGCGAAACTGGACTTGCATCTTGTTTTGCCTTCCTATACGTTTACAGCGTATTTTAACGACTTTTTGCGCTGTCTGGCACTGCCTTTTAAGCCAGGCATTTTAAAAAACTCGGCGAAACGATCAACTTCCTTGTCTATCAATTTAAACTTATTCAAAATTTGTAAAATAACGTTTGTTGTTTTAATTAAAAATGGTCGAGATAATCAAATTGGAAGGGGTATATTCGCTGATAACCTACTTCCAATTTTGTACCAAGTGATGCGTTTTATCCAATGAGATTGCACGATATTTATTGATGGGTTATAAAAAGTAATATACTTATACTCAGTCATACTTTAACTCATAGTTGCATCCGCTCACTGTTACTCACTCTCACCCTAACTTAAAAAGCCATATGCCGAATGTTTCATAAGTAAGAAGTTAATAAATATCCTTAAAAAATACTTACACACTGTTTTTTCTAGGGATCGTTTTAGCTAATTGCACTTAAAAAATCGTCAACAGTACCACTTTGAGAACCAAACACAATTTTTCTATAGTTTCATTACACATAAAGGAATGAGTCAAAACTTTCGAGACAGAATGATTAGCTAAATTAATTCTCTGTCTATCGTGTGTCCTATTAAACAGACGGCCTCAAAAAAATAATTGCATGGTTTCTCAAGTCCTTCTATCCGGCCGGCTGCTTTCGTGTCTTTTTAAATTTGCAAAACCTAGGGAACTTGAGATTTTTCTAAAGAACCCTAAAAATTAAAAAAAAATTAAGACTTAAGACTGACACAAGAAACAGCAAAATATCTCTCCCGCAAATTTTATCAATCTCGTTAAAAGGACGAAAACGCTAATGTCTGAACTAGTTTTTTTTCTTTTGTCTTTTTCTTCTTTTCTCATAAAGGTAGTTTCTCTTCATACTAAAAGTTCTAAAAAGTCATCAAACTTGTTAAAACTTTTCCATTTAAAGTTTGTCTCAGTGAAATATCGAAGGTCTAAGTCAAGCAATTTTAAAGACGAATAAACTGGCCATTTTATTCAACTGTGGTTCAACTGTAAGGATAAACAAAATCGATACGAGTAAAATGGTGGTCACATTTCAACAACTGGTCCAAAAAGTCAGAATGAATCATGCAAATAATGCCAATCATTTCTACTCTTCAAGACAAGCAAAATGAATGGTCATTTTGTGGGGTTTCATCAACTGGTTCAAAAAGTTAGAATGAACAACACCAATCATTTGTAAAATGAGAAGTCACTTAATTAATGGGATTTAAATAACTAGAGAGCTTCCTTCCGAACGAAAAAAACCCTTAATTTCCCGGCAATGATAAAATAAACTCGTTCAGCTCAAAAGGCTTCAATACCAAACAAAAAAAACCTTAGGCTTAATGTCTGAGCAATCAAGGTGAAATCAAACCACGACCTCCACACTTCATCAAATCAACAGGCTGTCATCCGTGATTGACTCGCCTTATTTGCACGTCATCTTGGAGGTGGTAATTATACTGCCTGTTTTAGATTTGTTTTGTGTCCCTTTGTAAGCGTTACGAGATGGATTTCTATTGATGATTACTTTTGTCCGCACCTCGAAATGACAGGTTATTTCGCTGTCTCATCTGTCCACTCACGCAGAGCTGTTAATGTGAAAAGCGGGAATGCAACTGTGCTCGCACCAGCAGACTTTTCAACAAACGTAAATAAACGAAATAACGAAATTTGATTCCTTTTTCTCACTTTAATAGCGCTGATGTGACAAGTCATTTTTTAAAAGCATTTATTGTAAACATCTTTAGTTCCTTCAGGACGGTTACTATGCCATACGGTGCAGTATTTGCAGCTTTAAACTGAACGGAATTGTTAGTACAAAATAGACGCAAGGAGTACACATCTTTTCATTTTAATCCCAGATTAGTGTGCTTCGGTGAATCAAACCATGCTGATTTTCTATGGAGTCCAAACTGCATTTCATTAAGTTTCTGTTGACCATTTGCCCCAGAAAAGATTGAAGCAGAGTAGTTAATTCCTTCCTGCTTTCTACTCGTTTTATATTTTAAACTTAGCCTCATGATTCCTGATCGGAAGAAAAACGTTTCCGTACGAAAGCATTTAAAAAATCCCCAAATCCTAATTCTTATTTTCAGTAGAAAACATCAAAACAAGAAAGATACTTATACTAAACTATTCAAAGCGTTATTTTCATCATCCTATATCATTTTTTTTGCAAAGAACAAACATTCATGGCGAATGTAAATTTTACTTGCCCGGAAATCGCGGTTTCAGTCGTCTCCCAGCTGCTCATCAACCGGAAGTCTAAATCTGCGTCAAGTCATATCGATTATAATTCCCCTATGACGAGAAGCAGACCACGTGATTCGCTAATACCGCATGGGAAATATATTCTTTAATACTAGAAAGCAGATGTTGTTGATTTACGTTTGGAAAACGGGAAATTCCGTAGAGAAACTACGCGAAACGTACTAAATTCTTTTTGATGTATGAACATCAAAACGTAGTTCTGTTAAACGCTGTATTTGACTATTTCACTGCTCGGGTGCCAACTTCTTATCGCCTTGTCACAGACATTAAGCCTTTTCTAACTTAATGACTTTTTGATCTGATAAACTAAACAGATTTGTCTTGCCAAAGCTCTACAGAATAAACTTAATTTCAGACTCCCATGTCTTGCTTCTAGCTTCGTGACAAAATGTTCCGCCTTGTGAGTCTAGTCCCATAACAACTTTCCTTTGGAGTGATGAAGTCAACAGATCTTTTATCTCAAATCAATATATTATTCTTAAGCAAACACGTCCCGCAGTGTGGTTACTGAACTGAAGGGCAAAATTTATTCCTATGACACTCTCGTAGGTCGTCAGTCGGTCTATAACCGTGTAAGGCAATTGCATCATGATACGATTCTAACAACCATTGTTAGTAAACAAAACTTCAGGCTCCAGTTTTAGATTCTGAATGGTAATGAACCGAAATGACCGTAATCGAGCCAAATTTGTTCCGTGACTACGAGATAAGATCTCATTGATCTTTATGAGGCGGGGCTGGGGAATTAACTGCTTAAAAGCGCCTGTCGTCAACTTTCTTGCTAAACATCTTGCAGAAACTGAGCCACGTAAAATCGTTCAATAGAACAAGATATTGGAGATTTTGCTTGGTTTGTCTTCTGTGGTTCACAGGAGACAAGCGACTGCGTGGGTCTAATTTACTAATTATCGTGCGGATCGTTGGAGATTCAATAGCAAAGGGTCAACGTCAAGGCACAAGACTATTACACTAATTCAACTGAGAGGCCTGGTTATGTCCCATGTCACAGACACTAGTTCTATAAACGTGAATTAAATAAAGGAAGTTACAAAGCTAACACATCTAATCAACTCGTCTCACATAAGTAATTTGGCTGCCTAATGCGAGATTGACTATTGATATTTCGCCCCCCAGAAAGCTTTCTCAATGGGCTTTGCCTGTCGCATGCACATTTGACGTTTTGTTGGAAGCTTAATTCATCTGTACAGCTGCCGCTCTCGCGGTCACTATTCAAACAAGATAGATGTACTAAAACTGGTATCGTCTTTTTCTCTTCCTTTAACTACTGAGCCCAAGCTTGGGCGCGTAAAGTAACTCACTCTGATCAATGCCAATTGAGTACTGTCCGACAACAAAAGACAAAACGGGCCTCGTGTGCCAATGACGAACAACTCCACTCTGGAGGTTGACGATCACCACGCATGCGCCAGCCTATTCTACCGATGAGTGATTGGTCGGTTAAACTGTTACCAAAACATATCAAGCAAGAAACCAATGAAGTGTTACTATAATCGTCAAGCTGTGCCCTTAGTGAAGACACGGATGCAGATTGTAGGATATCTACCAGATCTTTAAAGAAACACTTGGTTGCAATCTGTTGACGACGGGCTCCTGGGAATCACACCAAAGCTATCTAGAAAGAGGAAGTGTGAGTTGATCTACTGGTCAAGCAGAGTTTGACTTTGTTCATAGATATACCGATGCATCAAACTTCCCTAGCATATCCGCTAGTCGGTGATTATTATGGAGCCGAGAAAGAAGGATCTTTAGGAAGAACTAATCCATTTATGGACAGTAATTCAGCTATGATTTACCCCAAGGTCGATACAAAACCTTTACTCTCAAACCAACAGAGTGTCTATGGCTATATTCCACACTCTGAAATTACGGCGGGAAGGCCGTCATGTACAGTTCCGAGCTACGCTAACCGCGAAGTGTTCCGGCCTTCAGATCACAACCCAGTCCACAGCCACATTTCAGCGGCAACTTCTCAGCTCCAACATGGACACCATTCTCTCTACGATACCATACAACTGCCTCCCAGCTCAAGAATTCCCCAATGCCACGCTATCGAACCTCCTATGCAACCGAACTATGGC
The DNA here is from genome assembly GCA_027575215.2 of Hydrozoanthus sils. NCBI lineage: Eukaryota > Metazoa > Cnidaria > Anthozoa > Zoantharia > Hydrozoanthidae > Hydrozoanthus > Hydrozoanthus sils. The sequence goes on from JAOBRD020236399.1 coordinate 5,893, forward strand.
CCAATATCTCTTCACCAGCCTAAGCCAGACGTGAAGCCTTCATTTCATTTTTATCCACCAGGCCTAACCGATGCAGAGCCGGCCCAAAGAGCTGCTTACGCCAAAGAGCTTATGTATAATCGTATGCCTGAGAGCCTGTATCCATCTCAAAGTGCTTATGGATACGATCATCGGCCATCCTTGCCTCACTCTTACTTCCCATGGCCGAGCCAACCCACCAACAAAATAATGACCTGTGAATGGGTTGACCAACAGCAGTTTACCAAGAACAAAATCTGCGGTAAACAGTTTACAGCCATGCACGAGATTGTGCGACATTTGAACGATGACCATGTGAGCCAAAATGAATCTCCCCTTCACGTATGCCACTGGAAGAACTGCACAAGAAGTGGGCTGCCTTTTAAAGCAAAGTACAAACTCGTCAACCACATCCGAGTCCATACTGGAGAGAAACCGTTCCCTTGTCCATTTCCCGGATGTGGAAAGCTGTTCGCACGGTCCGAAAACCTGAAAATTCATAAACGAACTCACACTGGCGAGAAGCCGTTTGTGTGCGAGTTCGCCGGTTGTGACCGACGATTTGCCAACTCAAGTGACAGGAAAAAGCACTCTCACGTCCACACTTCTGACAAGCCATACAACTGCAAATACCAAGGCTGCTGTAAGAGCTACACTCATCCTAGTTCACTACGAAAGCACATGAAACTACATGGCATTTCACCGTCTCCTCCACACAGTTTAAATCAAGATGATTCTGGGGACGAGCGCGTCAACCTACGAACACCTTCTCCGTCAAACACTCTCCACGGCCAACTGTCAGCAATGAACACTGGTATAAGTCAAAACTCTGCGAACACTGACTCGACCGAGCGGCAGATAAACACCAACTGGTATTGATAAATAGAAGTAAGACCATGTTTAAATGCATAAAAATCTTTCAATGCACTTTACATCATTAAAATGTCAGCAAGTTTCATAAAGCAAAGCTAACGGTCAACGGAGCGAAACACTTCTGGTTTTGTTCTAGACTTGCGAAAATTTGGCAACCGCAGTCCTTTATTTTCGCTTTCAAACAACACTAATTCATAAGAGAGAACAAGCCTTTTGTGAGTTTAGAAAGGAGATAAGTTCTGTGATTTAGGTGCGATAATGATTATAAAAGTTAAACAAACTCGCTAAATCAACTGTAAATTAAACTAAACGCCCGAAAAACCAGAGGTTCTATAAACTCAAAACACTCATCAAAACCAAAACGCAAGTCGATGTCGTTCCAAAAGATAGTCTTCTTACGCTACTTAATATTTAAGAAAATTATAAAAGTAGGTTTCCATTAAAGATATAATGAAACCAAATATACTTCACATTCCATGGAATATTTTTCGTGATTTGAGTTGGTGTACAGTGTTAAAAACTAGCAGGGGATTCAGTGGAGGTAGGAATTAACTCATTTCAATTCACAAATCACCCCCTGGTTATGCAATTCAAATAGTATACAATCTGCCTCATCGCTGCGTGTTTCACTAGTCGCACAAGCTCGTTTGTCTCAATTTTTTGATCTAAAAAACCCTACATTTTGTGGCCAGATTTTTTTCAAATACAACAACAGTAGTCTGATTCTCGCTTTGGTATTTACTTCACATGATCATAGTCTGTATCTGGAAAAAATAAAGACTTCTGTATTTTAACATATGCTTGTACAACTATAAAGTAAGACGTTTTATTCCCCCACTTTGAAAGTAATCAATTTTTTAGAGCCGACAGTAGCACCTCGCAAAAAGCAAATGCAACATAAGAAAAGTGACTAAACAATGTTAAATTTGGAGTACTAAGTTAGTCAAATAGGCTTATAACAGAACTGGTATCCGGTTTGTGATTTTTCACCTATCCATCAAGAACCGAACAATAAAGTTGCTAATTTACTGTTAGCACACACATACAAAGACTGATCAAAAACACAAAATGCACGATGTTTCAGACTCTGTACTGCTGACTGTCAGATAAGTTCAGGGTCGAGAATTAACTACTCTCAGAGCTTAAACACACAGCGATGATAATAGAACAGTGGTTTGTAAGAGGGCGGTTTTATCGAGGCTTGTAAGCTGTTTGTCCGACTAGATAGGCCCATACCGTTGTCTAATTGACGTCCAACCCAAAACACACTGTTAACACGTTGCGTTTGAAAGATGGCTTCAAGAACACTATGATTTAGCAGTTATAAACCTAGGTGACAAAAGACAATGAAACAGACAAGAGTCTACAAGGGACCAGAAACGATGACGACTACATCACAGCTTCTCTGTGTGACTCAAAAAAGTGAGCAAGATACAAACAGACATCTAAAGCTTTTATTCCGTTCTGATATAGACCAGTTGACTCAGTTTTTAAGCTTTAGACTTTGTTATTTTGACTAGATTTTGAAATCAGGTACTAGAACATGAGTAGCTATAGGTTTATGAACTCAAATATTTTTTTGTACAGCACTTTAAGTTAAATCAACCGTCTCTTCGTGCTGGTTGGGCTGACTTTAAGTTTCACTGAGAAAAACAGATGGGTACTAAAAGAAAAGATTCATTTCGCCCCCTCAAAAACCAGCGAACATAAAACAGTATTTTCAAATAAATCAGCGATTGTTTTAAACAACAGTTTATTGATTTAAAGAATTTTCCATCTCTCTGCAATACGTTTGAATAAAGTTTATAAGAAATGTGTAACTTCGAATCTCACTCTTTATCCATAACTGTGTTTTGTTGAAATTTTACCACAATTTACACATGATCAAAATTTCTTGACACCATTTTAAACAACTTCTACTTAATGCCTTAGTTTAAAAGTCGGTAATAGACAGTCAACATCAAAAGAAAGTCAATGTTCATTCCAAACGCTTTTAACTATTTCAAGATCTTTCCTTTTAACATTTGTATTCAGAATTTAGACGAGATCTGAATAACTAAATTTCTTTAGAAAAAGAACGACCCTTCAAACATCATATGGACAGTGTAGACTTTTCGACGTTGCCTGGTGTTTCGAATGTCATTGTTCACACTGAGTCGTAGCCTAAAAGTCTTCTATTTGAAAACACCGCAAAATGTACGCTAGCTTAAACCACTAGGCAAACACAAATGAACACAGAACTCGACCAGGTTTTCAAAAATAAATTAAGAGAGTCGGTTGATGCTAAAATAGTTTGTAAAGAAAACGATATAACAAATCAAACCTTCTTGATTAGCAAATAACTGAATTAGCCATTTTATGTTAAATAACCTATAGATTCCTGTCTATTAGGCCTTTTCGAAAAAGACTTGCAAATATTATATTCAATATTGACTATTATTTAGTTTCACTATACAAAGCTGTATACTAATGACAATTTGAGTTGTTCCATTACTTTTCTTTAGAAGCAGAAAAACAGTTAATTTAATCATTCAAATAAGATTTATATTTAATTTTCACAAGGAACAGCATTTCAAAACAGTGTATTATTATTGTCTTGAACCTAATATGTTTGTTAAGGGAGTTTCTTAATATTACCATCACTAGAAGCAACGTTTTCAAAGGAATACTTTAGAGTAAAAAATAAAGGTATAGAATATACGGGAACTGTTCTATAGTCGAGTTACAGTTACATAGAGAAGCCGGAAGCTACCTGAAGTGAGCCTGAAGAGAAGAGGATATGAATCAATAGCTTGAAATAGATGCAACGTCTCTACATTGGTTTCATAAACAACAACAGCTCGCTCACTAAATCAATTATTATCCTTCTAAAACTTGTAAAGCTACCACTAAGAAATCGAGTTCATCGACCAGGGCTGAAAAAAACACTACAAACGTCGCCACAGCGGTCCATATAGGAAAATACTGTTTATTGGCGTCGTGTACCATAACACGCACTCCTTGACACGAACTCATATAGCTTTCAACTGTTTACGCTCAATACGTTAGAAAATCAGAGGATTAATCTTTTGTGTTTTCATACTGATTTGACCGCGAAACGCAATCCGACAAAAAAAAAACAAAGAAGACGGGACGAATAAAGTTCTGAGATCAAGTTAGGGAGAAGGATTTTTTCTTTTTCGGCAGACATATGGCATTTTTACTACAGTATACAGTTTCTGTTTGTTCAATCCATGGGGTCAAAAATTCAACCTGATTCTTTCCTGGAGTGAACGGTATGTGAAATAGTCAAATTAATGTACCACAAACACAGAAGAAAGCTCGGCCGTTTTTTTACAATTTCTTATAGCATGCGATTTTTTGCAAAATTTTGGAAGAATTTCAAAGCACAGTTAAGAAGCTAGTGCCAAATGCAAAACATTCCGGCCTATAATAAATCAGGAAAGATTTACGTTATAATTTTCTATTTTAAAAAATATGGGGATCCTTACGAGACACAAGTTAATTCATCTGTGATACTGCTGCTTCAGATGATGTTTCGATGAAAACACTTTTGTTGTAGTCTTCTTAAAAAATGTTGATTTAAAACTGTAATTTTTTTTGTCTGTCTAAAAGAAAAATCAAGAAAAAGCCGACATTAAAAGAGGAACGGAAGCATTTTACAAAGCGAGTAAATTGTTGTTTTTCTCTATTTAATGTTGTCGTTCATAACTCCAAGCCCGTTTTATTAGCTGGCCATTACCTTTCTGTTCAGCACAATACATTTCTTTCATCTGCACAAATTTATTACGTTTCAGAAACTATGAAAAAATGTTCTTTGGCAAAAAAGGCAAACAATCTTTAAGAGATTCTCTTTGTGTACCACCCGGTCTTTTGATATCACTCAAAACATCAACTGTGCGATTCTATAATGAAAATTTTATTGCTATAGAAATTTGACCGGCATAGTCTACAGCAATAAAGCTTCAGCTAAGAGCTTGAGGAAAGTTTGAATATAAACGAACAGATTTCTCCACAGCTGCACGCACCTGTTTTCGCACGACATGAGAAAAGGGAAAATAATGTTTCCATTAAATCAAAGAGCTAAAATGGAACTCAACTATAAATATTTTAATTCATTAGCCGTATTTACTTTTTAAAGATATACCAATAAAATTTTGTGCAGTTTCTACATTTGTCTAGTGTTCGTTTAACTGTAAAAGAATGAATGCCAAAAACACTAATTCAATGAAGAACTAAAAGTGGGGTTTTGTTTCTGATCTCAGGTCTTTAAACTAGATTAGCCCTTTTAATCTCGTCTCTCTCGGTTAAAGATATAAATTTTGCTCTGTAATCTTTGAAAAGATGCAAGTAAGTATTAGCTCGTGGGTCATTGAATCAAACCATCAATTGTACCTTTGCTTTCACATTAACATATTTCTGATGTTATCGATGTTTATGCATAAAGATTAAGATAAATAAAGTTTCAAACGGTTAATTTCTTTACGAAGAGAACGTTGCATAAAATATCATTCAGTCGAACTAAACCCGAACAGTTTCCAATGCATTAGTTCCTATAGTTTTGAACCATCTTGGTTGATGCCTAACCAAGCTAATTTCATTGATTGAGTTTAAAGTTGCCCAACCATTTTATGAACAAACAATGTCGACAGACAGAGAAACATAATTAACTACTAATTCATTGCCGGCGAATCTTAGCAGAACTCAAAAGAAACTCATAGCTCAATACATCAAGATCTCAGCCCTAAACTCACTTTACTCAATGTACAAACTCAAGAAAGGTTTCGTTAAAAGAAACAAGAAGCTCGAACTGAACACTGATTTAATTTAAGATTCAAGAGAAGCAAGATGGTCACATTATAGGGTTTTCTTAACTGATTCCGGCACAAGTTAGAATGAATAACACCAATCATTTCTACTCTTCAAGACAAGCAAAATGAATGGTCACTTTATAGGATTTCATCAACTGGCTCAAAAGTTAGAATGAATAACACCGATCATTTCTACTACTACGAATGGTCACTTTACAGAGTTCAAAAGTCAGTTCACATAGTCCAAAAATGAGACCATTCTCAATGTATATAAGATCGGGTTTTGACGGAATAAAATCAAAATAAATCTAATATATGAAACCAACTAGTACAACTACAAGGTCTAAGCCACAAACCATGTATATAATTTTTTTTGAAAGACATTATAGTGCATGTATATATACTGAAAGCTTTAATTACCAGACGAAAAAAAATACAAGCCTTCATGAATGGATAAAGTTGCTATTGAAAGTACACAGTCAAATCAAATTCAATCCAGTTCTTCTTAGTCTAAATTTTGGCTGACTTGACGAAGCGTTCTTACTCTAGTTCGACGATTTTAAAATGGCGCGTCATCTTATGTCCAAACATTTTTGTTTAATGCACAGCGTTATAAGAGGCAGTTTCTCTATGAGAGCATGGATTGTGTTTTCTATTAACGTACATTCAAACCTTTTCGGAAGATAGCAACTTCTCGTCGAGTCCGCACCTTAGCCCGCAAGGTTATTCTTCAAAACGACCAGAAAAACAAACGAGTGTACCGATCGAGCTATCAGTTTTCAAAACTACAGCTTTTCTTCGCGTGTGCATGTTTCTCGCTTAAATTAACATCCATGCTGTTTCTGCTACTAAGTGAGTCGGTTCGGCGGCTGTAGATCTTTTAATTTTGACCTTGAAAAGTGTTTCACATGGGTAACCTATTGCTTTAATGTCATTTCCTCAGACGTTTCACCACACTATGTAACCTTGTGATTACTTGTGGTCTCTCCGGGTATTGGCAGCGCTTTCCACAACGGATCACGATTATACGTTTACTAGTAGCTCAAAACAAGAGACGCCGTCAAACAAGGTCTTAAATAAAGCAGTAACCTATACCCGCTGAGCTATAAAAAGCCTCGCGCCCAACTTCGATGTTCTCGACATCTAAATATGCTAAAACAGCAAGTAGCTACCACACGTACCTTACGAGTACAAGACGACTAAAACGAATATTCCCTTTACTTTTATCAGCACTTGTTCAAATTTCAGATATTCGTATTTCATGTTGAAGGAATAATTAGAAAGGATTAAGTGAGGAAAGCAAATAAGTGTACTTCTGAGCTATTTTCGACCTGTGGCGCAGCTTCTTTAGTTGGTTCATTCCGTCATGCTTGACAACGCTAAACTATTGTTTACATTTATACATACCAAGAGAAGATTTTTTTCAAAGCAGTGTCTTCTTGAATAGAGTTATTCAGTCTTTTAGAGAATAGATTTGTAATGAATAGTAGAAAAATCAATTCGCTGCTTGCATGAGAACTTTAAGTGAGATTTTTGAATCTGTTATTCATCCTTTCACGAACTAACCTTCTAGTATGAAATCTATATCCTTGCTTCAAGAGACACCACACACTAATTTCTTTCGAGATTTCACTGGCTCTCAACTTGCTCCTTTAAATTTCCTTATCATTTCTAGCTGTACTTTGCTTTATACTATCTCAGAAGCTAAAGAATTTCAAACGGCAAACGCTAATTATAATTCAATTCTTCGAAATATTGATCTTTGCTTAGGGGAACACATCTGCTCAACAAAGCATAAATCCGGAAAAAAGCCCTCTTAAAACAACGGTATCTAAACGATCAAGTTCGTTCCTAATCGCTTCAAAACAACCTCACGTATACTGCAGTTCTGAACTCCGACAATTCTTTTTTTAGTTGTAAGTGTAATTGATGATTGCTATTCTCCAAACCAGTAAAAAACATTCGACAAATAGAATAAAAGGTAATAGATTGATCAAACGTTCAAAACAAAGAAACTAAAGTTACCGAGCATTCGATTCAGTAAAGGTCTCTATGGACTACTGTGAGTGAGCTCAATGAATTTCTGTTTTATACATATGCACGTCAAACAGATATCAAAGGTAAAAACCTTCCGGTAAGAAGGACAGGTCTTCCTCCTAATCTTGTTAACTTTTATGACGTCATAGATAAGATACCAATTGTGCCCGATTAACTGGTAACTATACCTTTATACTGGTCATGATCAGTATTTTTGCAACAAGAACATTATTAAACAATAACATAACAAGATTATAAACCACTCCTGTGGCCGACTAACTGGTCATTATAGCCTTATATTGGTCAGTATTTTGTAAATGACAAGATCATTAGTTATATATTATAACCAGTCTTTGATGCCATAACAGTATCATGTGTCCTGTTTGATACATAATTTCTCCTGCTATAATAAATAAATTACAGTATCTCAGTGGATAAATCACTTGTCCTGGTAGATGAATTACTTGCTCTGAATGACATACATCGTTTTCATATTTTGTTTGTAACTTAATTATTATCAATGCGATTAAAAAAAAATTAAGCAAAAATTACTAACTCTCCGGTAAATTAAAAAATCCCCTAGTAAACGAATCTTTATTATTCACTCTCTGAAGCAGCTGATAACGAAATGAGGTTACTTCCTTATAACTTGGACCTTCAAAATGAAAATGAAAAGCTTCGAATTGACGGGGACCACGACTGTCATAAAACGAAGCCTGTGAGTTGTCAAAAATATAAAAATAAAAGATGTTTCAATACGCGTTGTCACCACTCAAACAATTTTCCATTTATATAGTAAGTTCATAAAGATTAACAAATAATAATTGAATAAAAAAATGTTAAAGGCTGACTTGTGATTAAACTTTATAAAAACTCTAACATTTTCGACTAAAAAGTCGTCATCAGGAGTACCTCAAACCTGGGCTTATATGACTTCAAAAAGAGTTTTGGATGGGCTTATAAACGGGGGGGCTTATTTGTATCCAGGGGGGCTTATAAGCGGAATAAAAAAATGTTTCGGAATGACGAGCTAAAACGTATCTGAGAAAAGAATTAAAGGTAACCCCTACATTTTGAGTTACATTTCAATACATTTATTGCGCGTCACAATGAACGGAAATTTAATTTAAAAAAATCGAAAACCAGTTCAACCAGTTCAAGTAAAGTAGAACCTACGCTTCTCTCGGCCGAGTGCGAAAAATAAGGACCCTTGCCACACCACCACGCATTTCGTGCCTTAAACGTAGCGAGCGTAAACCGTTACAGCAACAAGTTTTTCCACAATCTTGAACATATTTGAACGAAACAATATAAATAACGGTCTCGTTGACTTCCTCTTCTGAAACTGCTTAGTACGAGCTCGAACAAACGCCGAGACTCCGAGTTAACGCCCCCGGCGTTAAATGAAAACTCAGCCTTGTCAACTGGGTGTTTTAACGGGGTAGGCGTCTCATCGGGGAGGGGTGTTAAATCGAGAATTAAACTACAGTTTGTACTAATTCGGGTAAGTCTAGAAACGTTGTCAGTGGCGCAGTTGCGGTTAACGTGTTCGGCTCCTAATCCTAAGGTTGCAAGTTCGAGCCCCGGCCAGACCACTGTGTTGTGTCCTTGAACAAGACACTTTACCCGACTTTGTTCCAGTCGACTCAGCTGTATAAATGAGTACCAATTCTGCTGGGGGCTAACCTTGGATGGATTAGTGTCCTGTCCAGGGGGGAAATCAAAGGCTCTCATCCGCTAACACTACAGAAACCGGAGATAAGCGCCGCCCTTTGAGTCACTTTGGCTCGAGAAAGGATTTAGCTTAGCTAATACAAACGTATGAGGGAAATCAAAGTCCAATCTACTGTGTGTTAGGAGAAATGGGAGTCATACGTATACAGTGTCGCAATGTTAAAGCATTCCTTTTTGTTAGATAACAAGTGAAATTCAAAAGCATCAAACGAGTCTAAACAAATAGAATTAACACTTTTCACTTACAATAATAATAAATTTGACACTACTTTAACATAAAATGAGAAGTTGTGTGTGAATAAAAAGACAAGTTGTTTTTAAATTTTAGAAATAAATTGAAAAATATCTTAAGATATACACTGCAAAAAATAGATACAAAGAAATAAGTGAGAATATGGAAAACAGAAAATTTTATCACACGTATACCGGATGTAGTTTCAAATGAAATAGTATCGCATTTTACAGTAAAACACTCCCATCTATATAATAACTTAAGTAATTCACCGTGAAAAAATAGGAAATACAGTGGGACCCGTTAATACGGTTACCTACGGGCCAAAAAAATCAGTCGTAATATAGAGCTGACCGTATTGAGGTTTTTTTTATAAGAAAGTGTATGGCCATTCGAAAAACAAAAAAACCGTTATAGGCGAGTTTTGGCTGACGTCTTTGTTTATATTCTGCTTCATTAGCATACAACTTAAGTCGTAGTCGAGATAAATAACAACTGACTTTAAAACTTGAGAATGCTTATCAAAATTAATGAGTGACCGAACTTTCGGTTCTATAATTGTGGTTACCACTCAAATAATTCAAAACTGCTGGAGGCAAGAACGATAATGAGCCATACATTCTTTGTAAAATTTCAAATTTTTAAAACCATATCTCGGAAGGATTACTCAGCATATCCATCTCGTGTTTTAAGAGAAAGTTTGTTCTGCAGAAACATTTCATTACTCAGAAGCTTTGTTTCTGTAGCTGAATTAGAAAAAGATTACGTATGCTAATGGGGCAAAAAATGTAAACAAAAGCTCGCCTGTACCAAATCAGTGAATAGCTTTTTTCGCGCGCTCTGATTGGTTCCTGAAACAGTAAATATCCAAGCTTATTTACTGTTTCAGAAAGCTTTCAAACTGGTGACTCGACAGTCTCGAAAGAGGAAATTCACGAAATAAACGGTTGACATCCATTAAATACAAAAAGGAAACGAAATTTGGGATGTCTGTTTTCACAGGTAGGAGGAAAACTGTTTTCAAATTTCAAGAAAAAGTACAACCAGAATATAGTGAAGCACACACTTTTCATCAGTTTGGTTCAAACTTGACATTCACCAACTCACAAGTTTATTGGACTGATTAGTATTTGGTATATACTAAAACAATTATCCCCATCAGTGTCGGTGCCTGGCGAAAGATTCGGTAAATATCAATCACTAGTCACCTCCACGTCACCTTGGGGTGAAAATTATTTATCTTCCATATCGAATAATGCCTTTCGCTTTATCATACAACAAACTTATAGGAAACAGTTCCATGCTAATTATTTGATTGCTTGTTAACTCCTGTCTTCACTAAGAATGAAAAATTGGTCGATGGAGCCAACCACCACGCTTTACCAAGCTTTCTTTCCAAATTCCTTACTTTAATATCATTTACTTCGGCACTTATTTCGGATAGTTGACCTTTCTATAAATCTCCTAAATTTTTCAAAAAACCTATGCAGTGATTTTTTTTTTATCGATCAACCCTACAGGTCTTGACAATCGATAGCTATAAATACAGACTTACCAAAGCTAGCTTAGTTGTGTACTATGTCCATGCCATTAAAAAGCTTGGTTGCTACATCGCATAGATCTCAGGTAGAAAATGAACCATGAGTGGAAACATTCTTAACTGAGTCTTGGGACTAGCCAAAGGAATTTAGTAAATCAATGTTTAAGTATATGTGGCTGTTGATTTAGTTACGTAATCAAACCACGATTTTCACAAAAGATTTCCGTTTGATATTGTAAGTTATATGTTTAAACCTAAATCGTACTTCCGTTCAGTAAACCCTAATTGCGTTTTTAACAGACATTTGAGTTGAAGTGTTTCCAAGTATTTTTGTAAAAATACACCGAAGAACGCAACTAAGTATCCTTGTTTATTATAAAGCTACTGATTAATTACCTGGATTTCTCCTTTTATTAAAAAACTATATCGTCATATCGCGAAGTGAAGATACTATTTCTATCTAATTCACGTGCGAGGATATTGTTGTCGCCATGGCCGGATTATCCTAACATGGTTAGTTAACTACAAGCTGGTTAGCCTATTACAAGAGAGATTCCGGCTCAGGAGCGCGGCCGGTTTTTCTAGAAAGATAGTGTTTTATGTAGGAACTTCATCAGTATCTTTAAAATAAACAGAACATTACATGGCCCGCATAGGGATACGAATTTTGTCTTCTAGTGCTGAATGTATTTCTCATACTTTCTATTTCACCGAGGTAAAGCCACTGAGTTTCGAATTATTGAACAGAATAATTATAAAGACTATATGTCAAGTACGTAAAATTTTGACAAAGGTTCTTTATCTTGCTCATTTTCCGAAATCGGCTCCTTTAAGACCTTTGATACCGTGATGCTTCGCGTGTTTCATATCCCCTTTGTCGCTACCGTGATGCTTTGCGTGTTTCGGATGCTTCATGCAGTTCCGCGATGCTTTGTGTGTTTCATATCCCCTTTGCCGCTACCGTGATGCTTTGCGTGTTTCATATCCCCTTTGTCGCTACCGTGATGCTTTGCACGTTTCATATCCCCTTTGTCGCTACCGTGATGCTTTGCGTGTTTCATATCACCTTTGTCGCTACCGTGATGCTTTGCACGTTTTGAACAGAACCCCTTTTTCGCCACCGTAATGCTTTGCGCGTTTCATATCCCCTTTATCGCTACCGTGTTGCTTTGCGTGTTTCATATCACCTTTGTCGCTACCGTGATGCTTTGCGCGTTTTGAACAGAACCCCTTTTTCGCCACCGTGATGCTTTGCACGTTTCATATCCCCTTTGTCGCTACCGTGATGCTTTGCGTGTTTCATATCACCTTTGTCGC
>JAOBRD020236502.1:0-24858 GCA_027575215.2 Hydrozoanthus sils
GGGTGGCGGCACATAATACCCCACCCCCCCTAAATTGGGTTCCTAGGAAATACCATTGTTTTGACCTTTTCCCTAAATAAATGAATACTGAATAAATATATAAATGAAGTTGTCGAGTTCATATTCAGCCACTGCCGGCCTTAACACCGGCTTTCAGTGCATGTAAAACTCAAAATAAGAATTGAGAAGTGAGATACGTAAAGATACGTTTAGTTTCGAAAGAAAATGAGACCGTCGCTACATAGATTCTAAGAGGATACCAGACCTAAAAGATCTATATAGATACTTCCTTAGACAGATAGATAGAAACTTCATTTCCACAGGTGGCCCATTCAGTTCGGAGACTGATGTCCAGAGGAGCCCTGTTTCTTTAAAACTGGTCTTACAAGAATCTAACTTAAACACGTCAATTTTAGCCCCGAACAACTTTAAAAAGAATGTCACTGATCATTAATTACATTCTAATTCCTTAAAAGTTATCAAGATAATTCGAAGTTAACAAAACTAACATCCAAGGTAGTCTTAAATATCAAAACAAGGAATAAACAGTTTTGTTCATGTATAGCTTAAAACGATCCCAAAAAATGTTCTGTGTTTAAACAACGTTCACAAAGCGAGTTTTGCTACTGTGCATGACCTAGCCCAGACCCATGAAACTGTGTGTTTAATATTTTCACCAATTAAAGTGAAAACTTGTGTAAACATCTTGGGCAGTTGATCACGTATTTTCTTAGGGCTGGTCTTTGTTGACGTGAAAACTCATTAAATCGTAAAGTTATTTTTCGTTTTTCTTCCAGTCCAATTAACAGAGAAGCTAGAAAAAAATAAAAGTTTTACGCACAAGTTCATTAGAGGGCGGACACACATTTTTGATTGTGCATAGAGTTTGAATCGGTCGTAGTAGTTCAGGCGATCGGACTAACTGGTACATTAACGAGCTCTGCGGACAAAGAAAACATTTAAATGTTTTCAGTGGATTAAGTGAATCATTTGTAAATGTTTATCTCTAATTAAATTCCTGATTTGGCAGTGCTAAGAGAAGAACAAGAAAAAAAATTAGAGAAGAATGCGATAACTGTAGGAAGTTAATACTCTGATACACACGATGGCCGGCAATTGCGCCCTGTCATGCCACCTATACCTGCCGCTTAGCACTTTTTCATTTTCGTGGAAACTTTCCCGCTTCTGCCCGTTCCCAAGCGCGTTTCGAAGCAGTTACAGCTGAAGTTATTTTGCCGATATTAGCGCTCGAGCCCGAACAACAATCACAAATTGTTCGATCTATATGCGTACCACCACAGCGTTTACTCCCACGCAGAAATTTATTGCTGTAGTGCAAGAATAACAAATCAAATGAATCGCATGTCTTCAATAGAAAAATGGACCTCGTGTGGTCGAAGGGGAGCACGTGACTTCTTTTAGAATGACGTCATGGTCAGCGCTGATTGGCTGAATGGGTGCGAACTGAGCGCCTGCATATTTGTCAGCAAAAGCTTATAGCATGTGTAGGAGAAGGTTGAAAGAGTGAGAAGTTTTTGGTAAAATTTGAAGGGGTTTTCGAAGAAAATGACCTGAAAAGAATTTCCTATCAGTGCCCAAACATTACCTTATGTGTTTGGGGTTAATAAGTTTTTTTTATGGCGACGGAGTTGGACCTTTTGACGGGCAGAATTGAAGTGATAAACTTTCGGTTGAGGTGAGCTCTAAAACCCTGAAACTTGCTTCACTTGCAGAATTTCAAATTGTACGCTTCCGTGTGAAGTTCTCTTCAATTGACTTTGTGCTTATGAAAACATTAATCTATGGTCAGCTGACTTCTGACAATTAAACGATTTATCAATCATTTTTCTTTCAACGACTCGCAAAAGCGTGATTCTCAGGGCTGAATAAGATATCTGTAGTTCAGTGAGATTTTCTGTACGCAGTACGGAGCTGGCAAAAAGCAACATGATCAGAGAGCTTGCGAGGGGGTGCATTCTGTTAAATATATCTTTCAAGATCAAATAAGTGGCAAATTTCGTCCATGTCATTTGAAACTGTGGGCAAAGGGTTTTAAACTAGACCGACTGGTTGGTAAATTCGTCAAAATTTTTGTTGGAACAAAACAGGATGTAGATCGTCATCGCTGGTTAGGTATTGAAGTGAAGCCTCCACTGACAAAATCAATATTGCTCGATAGCTTTTGTTCAAGTACTAAGTTGCTATCGTGTTTCTTTTTTAGTGGCGTTATAACTTAGGATATTATAAAGGCAGTTTATCTCTTTTAAGTGGTATATCAGTATAAATGAATGTCGAAGCCTTGTTTTGAAAATGACTGGTGTCGTTGGTTATTCAAAAGCGGCCTCTGCCTTAGAAACTTATGCAAATTTTGCATGCACTTAGACTGTGAATACACAGTGCCATGGACTTGAAAGGAAACATACAAGGCCCTATTTATAATTGATGAATGAGTTTTTTCCACACAAACAACGAAAGCACGTGTGGAGAACCGTTCTTAAATTCTCATTTCCCTGTTCGAATTCTATAGCTAACGGTCGTCTTTTGACACATCTACAATGGTTTGTTCTTAGCATGTGCTCTCGAGATAGATGTGTTTTGTCTGACTACTGTCTTCCCTTTTGTTAGGAACCGTCTGGCCAGGCAAATGTGAGGAATATGAAACCTGCACATACGTATTTCAGAGACCAAGTGAAGACTTTAGTTGGTTGGTTCTCAAATTGGAATGAGTGTGAACAGACAATTGCCCTTTACACTTTGCTCAAGCGAATCTCGAAGACACAAGCCAGGTTCCTATCACTGATACTGCAGCACACTTTCAGAGACGAAAGTTTAGAAGTACAAATACTACAAAGTCAGGCTAATGACAAAGGTAAGACGAAGCACGTGTACATGTACGCTTGGATTCATCTATTAATGCTATTAATGAAAACTTCAGTCTTGGAAAGGAATGCTTTCGCTTTCTTATTTCGTCGAGTGCTAATGCTACACAGAAAAAACTTTTGCCTTTTGTCTTTAACCGGGAATTCGGTACAACTAATAGACTGTGGTTTGGTGAAACAAATTTTGTTTTGTTGGATACTATTGTTTGTATTTTCACAATTTCGAAAGCCTACTAAAAAGTTGTAAACACTAGGGCTGCGTGATGTTGTTGTTGTTGACTTCACTTCCGTTTTCGCTGAATTTTGGTTTTAACTGTGTTGGCAAAAATCTATTGCCGCTTTCATACTTATTTTTGTAACATTTCTTGTTATACATTGTCAGTAGTCGTTTATCTTATTTCTCTATCATCGAGAGTTTTGTGCTTTTTTTTCTTTATAAAGTCGGAGAAATTGTTCAGTTGCTTCGGCCATTTTTTTTGGCAAAAAGCCACTATTTATAGGGATTTCGCAGGTTTCTCTCCTGCCATCTAACACGTATTTTATATTTTGTGCGTTTTACTGTACCAAGATGATGTAGGTGACAGATTTGGCTTTGTAAATTGAGGCTATGTTTCTAAACTGAAGTTTCACTTTCTATTTAAAAAACTTTAAAGGCAGACAACTTCTCCTAGACAAACCTGGTCTTTATGATGTGGAGAGTAGGGCTAAATTATGTGCACCTGTTAAGTTGACAGAGGAGCAAATATTTGAGGCCCGTAAACTCTGTCTGGTCGTTCTAATGAAAAATACATTTTACTAGTGCTTCATTCAGTCTTCTCTCTACCATTGTACCAGTGACAGAGAGAGAAATATCAAGTCTGCATTTCTAAGAACAGAGATGAATTACAATACCATTCTCACTGTACGGAGATAGTTGAGAAGTTTTATTTCCCTTTGTTTATTAGCAGGCTTCTCAAAACTAGCCGGCTGGTGGCTGAGTGAGCCACCTCTTCCAGTGATTTAGATGCCTCTAAAAGTTGCAAAACCACTTCCAACTAGCACAGAAGAAAATTAATCTTTACCCAAAAGTGCTATCAGCTTTCACGTGTTAAACAAAAAATTAATATCATGGTTCTGTTGAAGAAGTTATTTTTAGTTTGTGAAATCGAACACAAATTATAGCACTGTTTATTGCATTTGGTAACTTTGAGGGTGCTGCAATCTGGGGTTTGCAAGGCAATGCATGCCTCAGCAGCCCTTTAGTAGTAAAAGGGGTTACAGCTAGAGTGCTTAATCATGTTCCTTTGGCATCCAGTCGCTTACACTGAAGCTTTAACCTTCTCATCTGCAATATTTTGAAAACCCTGTATTAGTATTGTTTCCAAATCTTGTAACTTACCAAAACCTGAGTAAGGGCTAACTAAATCAACTGGGTAATCTCATTACAGTTGTGCTTGACAATAGTAATGTTAATTAGTTTATCCCCATCAGGAAATTTAAATAATTTTTTGTTATTACTTCAGTTCTAGTTTCAAGGAAGTACTTTATTCAAAGGGTTTCAAATTTCTAAAAAGTCTGTTAACTTAATCTTTGCCAAAGGATTGTCTTTTCGATGTTTATGTTAAAGAATTATTGTTAATATGATTTACAATTGTAATAATGACAAAAACAACAATAATAGAACTAATGGTCTTACAAAAATATTTTAAAAACTTTTATTGAATTAACAGTTACCTTGATGAGGATTGTACAATACAGTACACACCACTTACTCTTATTTAGTACCTTTGTTACAAGTCAAAATGAAAAAGATAAAATTAACAGGTGTAAGGTACTCAGCTGGCTGCAATAACCTGAGGTTAGTCTAGAAAGCCAGCTGTTTATAATATAAATTATTTCATTTTTGGTCAAAGAAAGAAGAAAGAAAAACAAGAAATATACAGCAAAAACAAAAAAAGAAAAAAATATATGTATATATATAGCTAATGTATTTACAAGGCACATAGTTGAAAATATGAAGATACTGTTACATCTAGTTATAATGAAAAAGCGTTCTGAGTTCATTTTCTTGCCTTTTTCACTACTGACAACAAAAGTAAGACACTAGTCACTAGAGTAGTTAAACTAATCAGCTTTTCAAACCGCAAAGATAAATTGTATACGCAGCTTAAGTAATTCAAGACAATAAGACACTGTTTTTAAGTTATGGTAATAGTCATGTAGTTCTAATGGACTAGAAGCATTCTGAATTCGATTTCTTGGATTGTATTCTCAACATAACAAATGTAAGACACTAGAGTGATCAATCTAATCATCTTGATAACTGCCAGCAGACTATCAGGATTGTAGTACCTTAGAGTGCTCAAATTGTTTTCAATACCTAGATTGTAACTTTTAGTGAGTCAAAAAATTTGTGGAAAAGAAAGATGTATGTTCTGAATTAATCTCTTTTGAACCACCATGACACTGACTCTTATCTACAGAAAAGTGTTTGAGTTCCTTAAATTCTCTTAATATTCAGGAGACTAGACCACCAGTTTGCTTTCCATTTGTGGGTGGTGTGTTAAAGGAGGTTTATGGATATTCATTGAACCAATGTTTAAAAGAGGCTAGCCTTTCTCTAGCCAATTGGCTCATAGGGTCGGTGCTTATGTCCGGTTTCTGTAGTGTTAAGTGGATGAGTCTTCGACTCCCCCTGAACAGGACACTAATCTATCGCAGGTTAGCCCCCAGCAAACTGGTACTCGATTATACAGCTGAGCCGGCTGGAACAAAGTCAGGTTTAAAGTGTCTTGTTCAAAGACAACACATTGGTCTGACCGCGGTTTGAACTCACAACCCTAGGAGTCGAACACTCTAACTGCTCCGCCACTATGGGGGCTACTACAAAAAGGACATTATTGTAAATTTGGTTGACAGCATTTTTTTTAGTTTCTTAGAATTAGTTTTTTTTAGTTTTTGAAACTTTACTTGTTTCGAGCCATTTATCTTGCTTCTTCTTTAGAATGTGGCTGTTAGCCAAGCAAAAACATTTGAACACAACTATGTAACTACTAAAGATAATAGAATAAAATTGTTGAACTAAACTAAAGTAATAATTAGTATTTGAGAAAATTTATTCTTGATTGGCATACATAACTTGTTGGTATATAATTTATAAGGGGTTTAAGCCATTTTACATGCTTCCTTCGTTTTAAAAGGAAAGTTGGTTCCCCAGTTGATTTGAAATGACATACAAAAACTAAAAATTTTTTCACAGTAATCAAATTAACTATATTAATTTTTCTGCTAAACCAACATTTTGAGGTCATTGTTGTGTCCCAACTAAAACTTTAATTACACGTCAAATTTTTGGACTTTAAACTTTTGGACATTAAATTTTGAACAAAAATTTTTTGGACATTTTACCAGCGAATTTCAGACAAACGACAACCTTAGATATACTTTTTTAAAATTCATCAATAAAATGAAACTGGACTTACAACTAGCTTCAAGCCTACGAAATGCCGAAAATGCCAAGGTTAGTGACAGAAATAGCTTGATTCAAAAGGTGCATGAGACAAACGCAGAGGAGGAACTTGTTGAATTCCAGGAATCTGTCATGGTATTACAAGATGATAAACCGAGTTGTAAATTTTAACTATTTTACTAAATGAAAATTAATGAATTCCTGGCTGCACAAGGCTTTCAGATCTTATGATATTGTGTAGGTCAAAATAGAAATTAAGTAAATAATTTTAAAACTTTAGGAAGTTTTAATGTTGGAAAATAAATAAGAAAAAAGGTTAAGTGGTGCATTTATATAGTGCCTTTTCCATATGATTGTTCAAAGGGACTTGTTTACCCCAAGTGGACCGTAAGCATACATAGGCATCTCAGGCAGTGGCTTCAAAGCAGTCCATGTAGTACTCATTTTACCATCCTCGGAAAAATGAAAAGCTGAGTGACATTTAGCAGGAAGGAAGGTTGCCCAAATATTCAACCTTCAACCAGGCTGGGAATTGAGCCAGGGATTGCAGGATTGGGAAGCAGAGATCTTACCACTGTGGCAACCCCACTGCAATTAATTTTTGTGTTCGATTAAATTTGGGGATGTTTTCCTTTTATTCGAAGATTTAGAGGTCTGAATATTTTCATATTAGTGGTAGATTTTCGAGTTATGTCTCCACATGGTCTTGTACCTACAATCTGATATTTTTGTAATAAAAAGTTGTCTTTATCGTTTGCAGCATTTGTGTTGAGCCTTGGTCAGCATAGTAAAGAAGAGGCGGTAAAGCAGCTTCTAGCACTACTTCCTTTACTCGTTCCTGGAAATGATGAAGCTCGCTTGGAGTACCTTCAGTTGTTACCAAAGATTTTAACCCACAGTGTCGAGAACTGTGTGCATCAAGATGAATGCATGCAGCTTCTTTCACTTGCCCTTGTTCATCCTGCATTTCCTCCGGAGGAAAGAAACTCTTTGCTTCAGTGGCTGAGCCTTTTAGAAAAGAGATGCAGTGTTCAGGAACAGCAGCGCTCCCAGCTGAACCGACATGGAACAACAGAAAGTGACATACAGCCCAATACTGGAATAGAGAACCTCGTGCGGGCACGTAACAAACGGGCAAATAACATGCCATGGACAAGAAAACAGCCTCTTACACATAAAGATTCGGGTCTTGGGTCATCTTTTGATGCCACATCCTCATATTCATCATCATCTATTCAATCATTTAGTAGTTGTTCATCATTCAGCTATGGAACTGGTATTCGAAAATGTCGATCCAATTCCTTAACTCCCCCACCACCATTGGACGTTTCGCAAGACTCGATACTTGAAGATTTTAATGAGGAACAAGAGGTGGAAACAAGAAAGGGCAGGTCCCGATCTTTTCCTGTTGACCCACAGAGGCAGTTTCAACTTTCTCCCCAATCTTCGACAGAGAGTGAACAAGGTGAATTTTGCAGACAGAGAGGGAGTAGCTTCAATGAAGAAGCTAGACCAGGAATGAAAGGTAGGCCTTTTTTGTGTCATGACATGTATCACGTTTTTGTTTGGTTCCATTGCTTTGGAATAGTACCTTGATTGTACAGTATATTACTTAACCAGTGTTTTAGTTAGGCCAAAACAAAAGGGCATAGCACCCTTGTTTTTCCTGGCACCTGCTTGTTTTCACCTGCATCCTGTTATTTTCATCCAGTGCCCTGTCGTTTTGAGAGCCTCAGTCTTAATATCATAACGAAAATTGCAGCCAAAATGTCATTCTAAAATTTTGGTGTTTCAACTTCAAATTTTTTCCCAGTTCTTGAGCTTGTGAAAAATCACTTGAAATGTGATTCTCAGCCAAAAACTGAAACAGTAAGTGATTTAAGTGCTTGTTGTCATACTGCCTGTAATGCCTGCTATGTAACTACCCAGTTGTTATTGTGCTGTTATGTTTTTGACTGGGCACCTTGTCGTTTCTTTCAGCTGGCTAACACTGTTAACCCTTTCAAAAAATTTTAAAAAGTATTGTGAGTCATATGATGATCAATGGTTTTAGTCATTCAGTTGTTAATAGTTTCTATTGAATCTTGAAATTTCAGTACAATAATTTATATAATAATGTCATGTTGATACAAAAGTTCCACAACCAAGAATCATGCTTTTCTTTTAATCAGTTTGGGAGGATTGTGTTTTTTTCCTACAATAGTTTCCCCTCTTTGATTAATGTAGGAACAGGCATAGCTCAGTTGGTTAGTGCATGGCTTTCAGAGCTAGAGGCCCCCAGTTTGATCCCAGGTGACTGCATGCCTGTTTAGACTTTCTTCTGATCAATATAGTTGCAGCTTTGAAAACCTGTAAAATGGAGCGCTGGCAGAGGGAGGGGGTAAAGGGCACACCTTCGGCTTCCAAAGATAACTGTACTCTCTGAGAGCTTAGGGAACTACTGACATTAAATAACAGTATCTTTACCTTTATCTTTTTCTCATTACAAGGTGACATAAAATTATTTTTTTGTTGGTGTAGTAATTATAAGAAGAAGTTAGATGGTTGTAGTGAAGTGTTTCAGTCAGGAACAATGTTAATGTTGTGCTTTTTGTTATTTGTAATTGGAAGTAATCGGGCAAAAATTGAATATTTTACAGATGTTCATGGATGGCTTAAAAGTTTGAGACTACACAAATATGACAGCCTTTTCCAAACACTTTCCTATGAAGAAATGATGGGTCTTGATGAAAAGTATCTTGAAACTAAGGTTTGTATTAATTCATCTTTGTTTTAACTTTGTTTCATTTTCAACTATGGAGAATCATGACAGTGGAGTTCTGCTGCATTAACCTAGACTTTTTTATTTGAGGAGCAGGTTGTCCAGAATTGTGGTAACAAAATGAGTATTACCTTTAATTCATGCAGTGACATCTTGTTTCCCCCAAACGAAATTAACCAAAAAAACATTTTTTTAACCGTTACTTATGAGCAGCACAACTAGACTGTTGAGTTGTATTTCAAAACTTCTTTTGATTTTTATTCTCTGACACATTTCACCTCTTTGTATTCTTCATCACTAAATACAGCTTTATGATATAATATTATATAGCCACATCGACATTCCTGTCTAGTTTGACTGAAAGTGACTTCACATTTAGAATATTCTGTGGAAGGCGTAAAAGGAAACGCCAATTACATTATCAGAAAATAATTTTGTTTTGTTTGGGGGCTACGTGGTTACCTAAACACAGATTTGCGAAAAGGAAACTTCACATCATTTGGCAGTAACAAAATTTTGTTAGGCCGCATTCAATTTAGGAAAGCCTGGGGGGGGGGGTAAGGGACAAGACACTCATAATGATGATATCATTCCCAAAACAATTTTCTTAATCCTTTTGTAGCATGTACAATTTTAGTCAGAAGTATACCAAATGAAAATAATCGTCAATACTAGAGAATCATGAATAGTAAGAGACATGGCAATAATCTTTGATTTATATTTTAAATGGTTTAACTTTGTTATAAATGAAGTTTGAGAGGCATTTGAGGGATTTAAAAGTTCAAGAATGCTAGTTTAAAGCTGTCCTTGGTTTACTCTTCTGTTTTTTGCTAGTTTTTTTTATTTCAGTCTATCAGTAATTCAGATGTGATAGAAATTGATACTAATAAAGTATACTAACTTTTATTAGGCTGTCACAAGAGGAGCTAGGAACAAGATACTGTTAAATATTCAAAAGCTTTCCGAAAGGCCAGATGTTCTCCAAAACCTTGAAAAGGCAAGTATCAGGCCCCTGGCACTTAATTCAGTGTTAAGTCTTTTTTATTAAATTTTTGACCCTGAGTACTGCATTTCTAGCATTCTGTTTGGTTCACTCAGTCTCATTTATCAGCTTATTTACCGATTTGATCGTGACTGGAAAATGACTGTGTAGTGTTGCAAAGCTGAAAAATGGTTCTGTATAACTAAGCTGCCATTTTTAAGTGTCAATAGGTTTGGAAAAATCAAGAAATTTGATAAAAATTATTCCATTTGCACTTGTTGGATATGAAATGATTTATAGCCAACTTTATGTTACTTTCCCCTGGCTATCTACCATCTCAAATCCAGTGCATGTTCTTGGAGTACCTTTGACGCTCTAATAAGCCCCCAACCCAGAGCTTCAAGTTTTTAATAAGCCCCTCCCCCCCCCCCATACCACTATAAAGGCGATGGAACTAAAGCATGAGGCATATTGTGTCAAAAATGTATTTGTCAATGATCCTCTTTGTTTAAGATTTTTCAAAGTACTTGTTGTAAGGCCAGAGGAACACACAGTTTACTTATTACTTGAATAATCTGTGTGGTATCCTGACTTGATATTGTGTTTCTGTCTTTGGCAGTTGACAATTTTTAAAACAAGCCTAATAAGCCCCCTTCCCCTCCCCCTCCCCTGGTCGGGTGGTCTAGAAATAAATAAGCCCCTCCCTTTAATTGTCAAGTATCCTTATTTTTTGCTCTTATTATTAATGTGTTCTGGAATATTTTGCAATAGGATGTTTTACAGGTTGGTAAGCTTCAAGATGTGCTGAATGAAATGAAACAGATATTGATTACACCTATCAAGCCATTCACTCCGCCAGCAGGACCTGTAACAAGTGCTACATCAACAAACCAGGTTTTGGGAGGGAGCATGACAGAGCAACCCACTACAAATGGTCTGCCCCATCTTGAAGACCTGCCATCCCAGATTACGAGAGTTCTTGGAAAAGGTAGAATAGCATTGAAGGTTGTGCACAAGAAAGCTAAATTAAAGTACTGCAATGTTTAATCTAGATACCATATTTGTTCCAGTTAGCGCCCACCACTCTGCTGCAGTAAGTTTCATGAAACTTTTGGGGTGGGCACTTACTCAAGCAATGGTTGCTTGCTCAGTCAAATTTCGATGATAATAGCTCTCTGAAGCCAAAACACAAGTGAAAAAATACGTGATTACTCTTTCAATAGAATCCATAATGTAAGTGTTGCTCTATCAGAATCAAAAATTCAAAACAACATGCAACACAACTCGCTAAATAGTCAAGTTTCAATCACAATAAAGGTCACACTGCTTTCAACTTTCTGAAGTTTTATCCCTGCTTTTTGTCTTGATCATGTTTGAGTTTAATTGCAGAATTGTACTATACTTCAATCGATGTTTTCTGAAAATCCTTGAGTCAATAGTGTTTTGTACTGAGGATGTCAAACTGCTTAGACCCAGGTTTTTTTAGACCGAGAGTGACAGTGGTGGCCATTTTTTTATCACAGGTGATGCAGACTTGTTTTGCTACCTTTAAAATTTTAATTTGGTTTTTCATGATTTTCTAAATGAATTACGATTTAGAATGCTGGTAAAATTCTCCAAAGAAATTCAGAATTTGGCCCAGGATTTTTATGCAATTATTTCATGTCAAAATGTCTACTTGCAAAAACTATCATGAATTCAAAAAGGAGGGGGATGGGCGTTTACTTTAAAATTGACACTTACACTGCCAAATATATAGCTTGGAGCTATTTCTGTCACAAATTTTGAGCATTAGCTGTTGTTTTGAACATTAATTAGCTTTTTGTTGGAGCAAAATGCTAACAATCAGGCATCACCACCTTACAGTATAATAAGAGTTTCCGACAGCAATGATTTAAAATAACTCAGTAAAAAAATTTTCAGTTGATTCAAAATGAAAGCTTTACATTAGTCTTGTACCTACTTACCATCACAATGAACAGATTCAGTTTACAAAAATCCAAATTAGTGTGCACAGAAAGGCTTTTGGTTGTTCAGGAACAAAAATACCAGTAATATATTTTCTGTGTTTATTTCAGTCTTTCTTGAATTGCCAGTTCAGCATTTTAAAGTTTAAGAGACTAAACAATTAGTAATTTCAAATTAAGTTACAGCAGTTTCAGAACAAAACCAATTTGATTCTAGTTTCTGGATATAATTATTTTATGCAAGTTTCATTAAATAAAGTAATAAAGAACTGTCACTAGGTCTTGTCAGGTGACAAAGATTTTGGGGTTTATAAATCTTTGGAATAAATTTTGCTTGAGTAGAACAACTTTATCATCAAAGGGAATGTAAGCCATACAGTTTATCGTTCAGTTTCCCTTTTAGTGCAGTAAAGATGTCGCATAATATTAAGTATGGCTATGTTCTTTGTTCTTCAGCATGCACTCAAATACTAGTGTCACGTGCTGATGAGGACAATTGCAACATGTACTTGCATCTATTGGATAGAGCTCTTTTGAACGAGGTACTCATTTTTACCTACCTGTTATTAATAATTATTTTAAAGATAACAGCATAGATAGTCCCTGGAAATTCTAGTCCTGAAAATGCCCTTGGCTTCAAAATTTAGAATTCCAGCTTGGAAAGATTTTGAAAGTTAAGTGAGGTACTGAACACCAAGGAGTGTCAATACTTTGACTTCTTTGAAAAAAAACTTTGAACAGACTGTTTCTCTGAAAATAACCAATCTTTGGTTGACATACAATCCTTATGCTCCATTCCTTAACAGCAACTTTTTTAAGCAGCAGTGACAGCGAGTTAGTATTCAGATTTGCATCATTCTGCAGAAAGTCCTTAAAATTGCTTCCATAGGTCCCAAAAAGGTCTATTGCTGTATTGCATCTGACGTCATAGTGGCCATGTTGGTGACCTTGAACAAAAGAATTTTAATTATTAATTATTTTGTTAGGGAAACAATGTGGTTGTTTCTGTCCTTTGACTTTGGCATCTCTCAAGAACGATTCCATCCCAAGAACAAGGTGTACTTTCACAATCATGTACAGAGTGTATATCCCCCTGTTTTAGTGGGCCACAAGTCTTACAAATATTAGTGTTTACAGGGTATAAAGTCCTTTTATTTTGTTTTATGGTGTTTGATCATAATGATTGTGTTTTTTTTGTTTTATGGTGTTTGATCATAATGATTGTGTTTTTTTTATTTTATTTTCGAAATTGTTTTAGGGCCACAGGTTTTGGTAATGTTTGTGCAAACTGTGGCCTGCCAAAACAGTGACTCAGATATACTTACTGTGTTGCGCATGATTGTGAAAATACTTATAACCTTTGTGTCCAGTTATGCCTGCACAGCTTGCCAGCATCTAAGTTATCCTTAAAGTAACAATAGAAAATAATCTCTAGAAGATGAGTTGTGAATAAATAGGCTTAAATGTAGCTAGAGGTCTCATGACCACATCTACATTAAATCAAGCAGCAACTAAAAAATGGTGTCCAGAAATGGAAAGAGTAGGTTAATGTTAACTTTGTAAAAATGCAAATTTTCAGCATTTGACCTCAAATATGTAAGAAATGGCAAGTTTAACAGAAAATGGAATATTTTCTTACAATTTGTATGACTAGAGAGCAAGCTTTTCAAATACATTTACTTAGAAAAATTTTGATATTATATTTGCTGTCATTTTTGAATCACTTTTAGCCTAGGCTTGAAATCCTGCCATCTAACAACTGTAATGTTAACCCGCTCTTTCCGTTTTTGAACATCATTTTGTCATAGCTTATTAATTTAAGGTAGGTGTGGCCATGTGACCTCTAGCTGCAAAGAGTCTATTCTCCCATACTAAATATAGAAACATTATGATTGATTATAAATTATTCAAATTTTATGTACAAACTTGTTATAGGGGTACCCTTAGAGGTGAAAGACTTTTAAGAACATGGGCAGCGGAAAGGGGGGGACTAGGGGGGCACTAGCCCCCACAATAATTTGGTTGGGGGGGACATAATTATTTGATTAACCACAATAACTTTTAAATAGGCATTTCAGATCTTATAACAAACTATTAAAATTTCAACTGTGCTCCCCCAATAATTTTTGCTTCTGCCGCAGATGGAATGGGAATCTTGATTTAAACTTGCCCTAAGTTTGAATGTGTATATCTAATGTGGCTCATAGATTTTGGCTTTGAACTGAGTCTGTGAACTTAGTTAAGCAAATTACAAAAACACTATTAAAAATAATTATATTTTATTTAGTGTTTACTCTTATAACTTTAAAAATTGATTTTAGTTTATTTAGATAGTTTATGAAATTTGAATGGTTATTTCTTTTTTCCAAGGCCTTTACAATGACTCAAAAGAAGAGATTCCAGTCATGGAAGCAACAATGCCAGAAGCTTGTTAGGTCCCCGTTCACTAGGAGACCTTCACAAGAAAAAGGACCTAGAAGGTACTTCTAAGTATTTTCTTTTGGTAGTACTCCATGGAAATTATTTTATAATGCAAATTGCTACTAGTACTGGTAATCAAATAGTCCAGGACCACAGTTCACAGTTAATCAGGGCTTGCTGTTTGAAAATTGTTGGTGACAAAAAGGAAGAATGTCAGATGTGTATGCTTGCAAGAGAATGAATATGAGTCCCAATGGGAATTGAAATCTTGTGGTTGGTAGCTTTTGATATCTTCAAAACAGCTTGTTTATTCCACATTTTAGTCTGACATTTGTTGGTACTCAGTACAGTATTTTTGTTTATGTGTTTCTCTTTTAAATTTTGAATGTAACTAGAGAATCTTTAATTTATAAACTAGGTAAAAAAACGACTCCAAAAAACATTTTGGAAGTGTACTAAATATTTTAGTAAGCTATTTATTACATTTGTATGCTGGAAATGAATCTTTAATTTGTGTCAAGTATTTTAAGAGATGGTTAATGAAAGTAATCTTGTTATGCTGTCTCTACATGGCTCAATCAAAGTTGACCTGTATTAGTTTCTCATACCATGAATATTTACATGGATGAGCTGTACTTTTATGCTAAGTCGGTTTTTTAAGATTTTTATTAGCCAATAGTGTTTAAACCCTACATGGTGTATAACAGTAGTGTTTTCATTGAACCAAAACTAATGCTTTTTTTTCATTTCATAGTTGGTGTCACATGTCTCATGGATCAAGTGACTCCAGCAGTGGTATTGTAGGCCCCCCTGCAGGTCCAGGGGGGCAGACTGGTAAGCGTCATGGCAGAGCTGTACCTCGGTCAAACAAAGATAGGCCAGCAAATCAAATGAGGAGTAACAGTGCAGAGCAGCAGATTCACCAAAAACCACAGCTGGTGAGTAGAGAATGCATACATAGGGTATCTTAAATTTAAACTAGCTTTGAAAATATTCTTTGATGCCTCTCTTAGAATTTAGGGATCAAACGTATTGAATAATAATAATAATAATAATAATAATAATAATAATAATAATAATAATAATAGTAAATACATTTATATAGTGCTATCCCTATTGTTCGTAGCACTTTACAATTTAGGTTAAAATATAAACTAGTCTAAACTTAGTAAACATGTTGAAATTATGCTGCAATAAAAGACATGCCCTACAATTGAAGTTAAGAATATAAATTAAACTAAAATAAGTAAAAGCGTTAAAAGAATGTTTTGTTAAAAAGCCATGTCTTGAGCCGGCGTTTAAAAGTGTGCAGTGACTCGGAGTTCTTTATATGAGTCGGTAGAGTGTTCCAGAGAGTAGGAGCAGCAATAGAGAAGGAATGGCTGCCTAAGGTCTTGAGATTAAAAGCAGGCTTGCAGGGTAGATTTTGCTTTGAAGAACAGAGACATCTGGTAGGACGGTAGAGTTTTAACAGGTCACAATGAAATATAAGAAGGTGCTTGTCCACAAATGGCTTTCAAGATGATAATAAGGATTTTGAACTTAATTCTTTCTTGAATTGGAAGCCAGTGGAGATCAACGAGTAAAGGAGTTACATGCAACTTCCAGTCTCAAGATTTAAGCAGTCAAACAAGACATGTAATGAACTTGGATATCATGTGCAATAGTCACTCAAGACATTATTCAGTATATAGAGTGACATAATTTTAAAATATTTTATGATGATTTCCAGCTGACTGAGGAAAACTTATTTTCTTATGAATGTGTCTGCATTGTTGTTTGTTTCACAGACAAGATCGCATGCAATCGTTGGTCGAACCAAGAGTCTTCCGGTCAAACCAACTCAGCAGCATTCGTTTTCACTTCCTCATCAGTGTGAGTTCTGCTTACAGAGCTATTAATTAATTTAGAAACTCCACAAATTATGATTTAAAATACCTTATAGAATATAACACTGTACATAGTAACAAACAGCAGAGGGGTTGGCGCATTGGTAAGATCTCTGTTTCCAAAACTTGAGTCCCCAAGTTTGATCCCTGGCTAGCCTGGAAGAGGATTGAATATTTGGGAGACGTTTCTTTGTGGCTAAATTCACTCAGCTTTCCATATTTCGTCGGTTAAATGAGTACTAGGACTGCTTTGATGTGTATGTAGATTATGTTTTCTGTCCACTTAGGGTAAACTTATCATTGTAAAGTGTCTTTGAGCATATTCACAGGGAAAGTGCACTATAAATAAATGTGCCATCTTTACCTTAATTTTGTGATGTTAGCTACATAATATAAAAGCGCATTTTTATGTATATATTTTTAAACACGAGGGAATTATAAGGCACATGTATGTAGCATGTTTTTATAAACTTTGCACTTTGTTTCCAGATATTTTTGGTTTTTGTTTAGGCATTAATTTGTTCCAGGAATTATAAGTTCATTTCATCAGTTTTTATTTTAGAAGCGTATAAATTTTATGCAAGCAGAGAAGTAATTTTAGTATTCACAATCATTTTCTCTTTTTTTGATATATATTACTGTATTTTTATAAGTACACTTTTTCTTTGATGAGAAAAGTTATAGATATATTTGTTGTTATGATTGTGATCTGTTTTTTTTGCCCAAATTACGAGACACACTTGCTGCTGCCCGGTTGTTATGATTAAGATCTGTTTTCTTAACCCTAATTATGAGGCTGATTTGCTGTTGCCTGGTAGCTCAGTTGGTAAGGTGCCAGTTTGTTGTGTGTCGGACCTTCGCTCAAGGTCTTAAAATAACTGAGGAGAAGGTGCTGCCTTTGCTCTAACATCTGCAAACGGTTAGATCTTCGTGTCTTCTCGGATAAGGGCGTTAAACCGTAGGCCCAGCCTCTCTCAATATCTTATCGGAGGACTTAAAAGAGAACCCTCAACACCTTGTTGAAAAAAAGTAGTGTGATCCCAGTGTCATGGTCTGTCTATTACTAACTGAGGGCAACTCTTAATGAATATAAGTGTAAGCCGTGTATAGTGGATTACCTCAGACCCTCAACACCAAAGTCAACTGTAAATCATCGTTAAGTGTTTTTAATCATCTACATATGGAAAGGGAACTATGTAAATGCTAAACAATAAGCATTAAACATTAGACACATTGCTAAGTTTTGATTATTGAGGTGCAGCAAGGGGTTAACCCTATGTTGGTATGTAAATTCTCCTAACTAAAGCCCATACTTTCCATGGAACAACCTTGGGAGAATGTTGCTTTTCATCTTCAACAGTCCTTTCAATCAACTCCCAGTTTCTCGTTACCAAAATAATGTATTTTGTATGTGTTGTGTAAGGAGAAGCTAGTTGTTGATCACTGACTGGATTATTTGTCTAATTCAGTATCAGCTGACGATCCTGGACTCGATGGAATTGACAACAACTTTGAAACACTGTGTTTGAGTGTGACAGAACATGCTTTGGAAGGTCAGTGGAATGTTTGCTTTCAGTGATGAGTCAGTCTAATAAAATTTAACTATGATCACTGGATCAATTAGTTTTATAAAAATAATGTCATGGTTCTTGAATAGTGTTTTAAATCAACTGTCTGAAGCTTTCCTTTAAAATTATGTTTTTGAAACATCTTTTACCAAAATATTTATTCAAGTCTTTTTTTGGCAAAAATCTGTTTTGGCTGTTAGGTTTTCATAATTGTCATGAATAATTCTTTTTAAAATAGCTTATTGTACCATCTACAAACTCTTCGAAAACCCTTACACTTTGTAAACTCTCATATTGTCAAGAAATCTCATAAAAAAACTAACGCAAGGGTTGTGTGCATAAATTTCATACAAGAGTACCATTTTATTTCGAAGTCGGCTGAGGTCATTGTTTACATTCTGCTTCATTAGCATACAACTTAAATCGTACAAAGAACAGAGATAAACAACAACTGACTTTAAAACTTGAGAATGCTTCTCAAAATCAATGAGTGACCAAACCCTTGTGTCTATAAGTGTAGTTTCAAAGAGGAAATTACCAATCAAAACAAAATGAAACAGCTGGAGGCAAGAACGGTAATGAGCCATTTTTTCCTTGTAAAATTTAAATATTTAAAAACACGTCTCGGAAACATTACTCGGCATATTCTCATATTTTCAGAGAAAGTTTGTTCTGCAGAATGGAGAATCATTAATTTATTTTCGTTATTCAGAAGCTTTGTTTTTGTAGCTGAATTAGAAAGAAGAGTGTGTATGCTAATGAGGCAAAAAAGGTAAACAGAATTCGCTTATTAGTAAAGCCATTATAGTAATAATTGTCTTTTTCAATCACTTTTGTTAGTAGGGAACTGAACCCTCAAATCGACTTTTGTGAAACAAAGTCTTTGGCAAAGTGAAAACAATATTGAAACATTTTTCCTCGTGCGTAAAAGAGTGTATTAAAGAAAACAATTATATCTCATTTCTACGTAAGTTATTTGTCCAATGTAAAGCTTTCAATGAGCCCTTCTCGTTCCATTAATGCTTTGCATTTTTGTACCACAGATTCCGGGGGCAACTAGCTGTTGTATGAAATTACTATCCTACAGAATGGCGGAGTTGAAACAACTAACCGAATGCATCCGACTACGATTCTCTTTAGAAATAAGCCTTGGTTTTTAGTACTGGTAATGTTTACATATGGAAAACTTGTTAGTTCAAAAACTGTTCGTTCATTTGTTTAGAGACATAGTTGTTAAATACAAAATTGTCTTGTTCAGTCACTTTTGCACAAGTAGGTACAGAAGTGTCCAATTAACAGCACTGTGGGGCTACAAGTCTTATTCCCAGAACGTCTGTGGTAAAGCAATAGTAAAAGCCAGTTTCTGCCATCAACCTTATTTTGTGCACGCCAAATAGTACAGTAAACACCCGCATAAACGAACAACTGGATTAAGAACACTGAGGGTGAAATTTGGTTAAAAAGGTACCATAGGCATAAGAACACATTCAGCCACAAAAATGAATTTTGTTATAATTATATAAAAAGTTGGATATATGACGTAAGTTATTGAGTTATGCATCTGACGAGAGAGAGCGTAAAGCGCTTCTTCGAAACAACATTGCAGTGCCCGTGTACTCCATTCCTTGTTGTTTTTTTATGATAACTCCTGCTCTTCTCTTCGCCCGCTGAACTGTTTATAGTTTTAAGAAACTTCAAAGACCATAGCACAGATTGTTTCACTGCAGTTATAAGAATTTTCAGGGTACATTTTTTTGGGCTTTGCTAAAAAAATTTTTTACTAACCAAATAAATGTCACCTTCTGACAGTTCTTTAATTTAACTTTTAAAGAACACCTCAAGAACACTTGCAGGCTGATTTTGCCGAAAACAACCGATAAAAAAGTTCTTTTATGCGGGTATTTACTGTTTTGCTAACAAGCGAATTATATTGTCCTAAGTTAATATGCTTCACATTCGGCTCACAGAAGAAACGACATTTGAGTCAGTGCATGTGCACATTTCTTGAATCACTTTATCAAGTGCCCATTGTATATAACGCATGAAATCGTTCACAACGACAATGAACAACGAGGGGTTTTAGTTGAACACGAAATGAAAGACACAATCCCAACCTCTATTTCTGTAATAGTCAACATTGGAAATTTTTCGATTGGTTTTTTGTTCCAAATTCTGCTTCAGCAAAACATTTGGTGTGAAAAAAATCTCGTATCTACTAGTGGAAGTGTAACAAGAAGACACTTGAGTATTTATTTATGTACGTAGATTTTAAACGATAACAGTAACACTTGTCTTTCGTGTGTAGTTGAAGCATTTCTTTTGCAGTCTTTTGTACTGCAGACGATAGTGTGGCAACGAGTAATGGTTTGTCACATAAACAGATTGCTTTTCCTTCTTGCGGTAGATGGGCGGAAACGTTCTGAGATAGATTTTGGCTGTTGTTTCCTAAAGCTAAAATTTAAAAAAGTTAATCAGGTGAAAAGAAGATTTTTAAAGGAGTATTTTAGCGTTATTAGGACTTGAACAATGTACAAGAAAAGGCTACAGTTATATCAGAGTAATTTTCATAGTTAATGAAAACACAAAGAAGAGGAAGAGTGTCGAGCCGCTGCCGAGTCGTGTGGTCGAGCAGGCAGCTATCAGATAGACACTTCGCAACAATCCAAAGGTTTTCCAAACAATTTTAGTCAGAAAGTAAAACTTTAAGATTTGTACGTTTACAGATTTTAAAGCAAAGTTAGAGACAGCTTTAAGCTGATTTGAGGCAAAAACACTATCTTGAGATAACTATATCATATACGACTGTATTCGGGACAATTGGGTTACGATAACCTGCTGCAGCTACCCTAAACTTATACGACATCGAATCGAATACTTCGTGTCTGTTTCAAGTTTAATATAAAAAGCGAGTAGAGAACATGTTAAATGTTGCATTTTCGATAAATAAACCTAATTTAGTACAAAGACTATTTAAGCTTGATCACAGCATAGAGTGTTAGTGGTCGAGCCAATATATTTTACAGAACATGCCCTGTGAAAGAGTAACTATAATTCTCTTAAGAACTTGAAGGTACAGTATGTATAACTTACGTGCTTATATTAATGCAAAATAATCTATTCAGCTTCTGGCAGTTGTGTGAAACACCATTTCCATGAACTGATTAGCTTCAAAACCGAAGCTTTTTGCAAGGTTTAATCGCCTGCTCAAGCAGTGTTTAGTCCTTGGCCAAAAGGAGAGGTTTTTCTTCAAGTCATAAGTCCAAACTTATAGGTACAAGAAAATTGTCAGAAACTTATGTGTTTCGATTTCCCTTGAGAAACCTGCCGCTCTTTTGAGTTTTCATTTTGTTATCAGTCCAGCGTCGTGTTTCGAGTGTGCTTAGCAAGTTGTCAGCAACGTTCTGTCCGATTGCCAGAAGTTGAGTAGTCTGGAAACAGGCTGCCAGACCTGACAAACACTGAGCAGATTCTTCAAGCTGATTGGGTAAAAAGGGGGCATTGTTTCAACTGTCAGTGAGGGCGGAAATGTCAAGGGGGGAAGTATGGTTTTTTTTACCAGCTCGGTTGCTTGCAGATTACGTTTGTCAGCAGTGCTTTTCGATGAGCGACCTCTACTAACACCCTTCATTTATCAACTACCTGAATCTTCGTTCGATGTCGAACCTTGCACCAGTTTTAAGCAG
The DNA here is from genome assembly GCA_027575215.2 of Hydrozoanthus sils. NCBI lineage: Eukaryota > Metazoa > Cnidaria > Anthozoa > Zoantharia > Hydrozoanthidae > Hydrozoanthus > Hydrozoanthus sils. Next base: position 21,599 of record JAOBRD020236502.1, read on the forward strand.
ACAGCCAAAGAATCTTTTACTCGCTTGTAAAGTAACCGCTCTTCCCGTTGCTGATACTCAGGTCCTCAAGCTGACCTGATACCAAGGCCTAGCTGCCCTGGGCACCAGTTGGGTTTTGTTTTCACCAGGTTTGTGTTTGCGGGAAATGGCGCCTTTTTTGCAGATACACAATAGTCGGAGTTGTTCATGTACCTAGTATGTAAGATGTATCGGCCATGTGACCTGGAGTTGCATGTTAAAAGATGAACGTCATATTGCCATAAACGTTAAGACAAAAGCATTAATGTAGTTGTAGTTGAAAAATGTAGTTGCCATGTCTGTTCCGGGCGTAGCAGATCCAAAACAACTTCTGCCATGCATTGTTTTAGGTCAGACTAGCAGAAAATGTGTGAGCATTGCTTTTTTGCCAATGTGGCCGACTTTGCCACCAGAGAAAAGTTTGATCATCATGACTGGGGCGAGACTAGGGAAATTGAAATGTGTGCGGTGGAAGCAGATTAGTTTTGGAAAAGACTTTTTTTTATTTTTTACTAAGAAATTTTCCGAATTTTTTTTTCCAAAATGAAATAACTGTTATAAACAAAACAGCCGTGGAACTGTGTACCATTAAAGCTCTTGAACAGCGACATGGCATAAACAATGTAGATAATTTTTATGTGCTTGCATCCAATCCCATTTGAACAATATCAGTGGTACTGATTTCAAACCGGCAGTATTCCTGCTCGTTTACGAGGAAGGCAGTCAGTGGCAAGAGACTGCCTCTAACATTTCCAAAGCATGTTAACCGTTCATGATAAGTTAATTTTGATATCGCTATTACGTGAACTGTAAGTTGCAACTACAATTATAAAGAAGAATAAACTTCAAAAGTTTACAAATGTAGCTTGAATATGACTGGTAACTGAAATTACATGGGCGCATTTTTGCTGTCGAGCGCTGTTTTGTTAGCAACTGTTCGCCACGAATCTGTTTTCGTGGACTTTTAGAAACTTAGATTTTTTCCCGTTCATAAAGCGTGACTAACTACAACAAAAGTGAGGGCAGACGAGCCTAACATGGTGAAAAAGGTAAGCCAGAAACATGTTTTTGTAAGGTATCGTAGATTTTGTCTTGGTTGCTTTTTAGCCTAAAGTGCCTGTGACAAAGATTTTATGTCAGCGGGTAGACCTTTGTTAATGAAGAAGAACGGTGAAAAAACTTTGTCAAAATCTCTTATGTATCTCGAGATGTTAACAATGTTGTTTTGACTAACAAATTCAGTTGTTTGACAGGCAAATCTTCGATTCTTCGAAATCTGCTGCAAATCCTCAACCTTTGGGGAGTAAATTAGTAATTCCTCTGAAAAATACCTCGAGATGCATCACCTGCCCGTTTGGCTTAAATTCAACCGAAGGTTCTGGATTGGTAGCAGATTCACCAAAACATTCCGCTCCATCAGTTGTAAGCATTAAAGTTAATTTCTCGAAAACCTTGAAGGATCTTGGGAAAAAATGTTCACTGCTATTCTTCATTTAGCAAGGTCCGTGCTAAACGAAGAATAGTAGTGAAAACTTCTTCTCAAGATCCTTTAAGGTTTTCGAGATATTATCACCGGGGTAACAAAACATTTCATGCCTTTGACACTTTACGAGCTCCCTAACAATACTCGAGACCGATGCCCCGATAACGACTGTTTTTTATTTAAATCGCTTGTTTTCTTCCGCCACGCAAGGGGTTACGTGATCTTAGAAAGTACAATACTCGATATTTAGAACATGGCGATTGAACAAAGTTATAAACATTAGCGTAGCTCATATAACGTTCGTATTGTACTACTTTGACCACGTAGATTGCTACCATTTTCCACGATTCTTTTTCCATCAAATTTCAGCATTTTCGATGACAATTCGAAATTTTAAGCTTGCTCTTCAACTCCAGGGGCCCCACTCGCAAAAGCTTCGCCCGATCCATTAGGGACGTGCACACCAAAGAACTCGAAAAGGTGTCTTTCACCCTCTACAGCCATCACTATGCAAGTCACTCTTTCAACAGAATCTATTCGCTTTGAATACTCGCTCGTTTTTCGATACCATACAAACACCCGAACAAAAAATTGTTCGGATGGCACTTTTCCACGAAGTATGCAACGTGCATTACAATTGTTGTTTCATTTTCTTTTTCGAACTTCCCGTCATTTAGTGGTAAGTTTTACGTGTACAGTTCGTAGCATCTTCTCATATATAAAATTTATCGCCAGGATTAATCGGAATAGTTTTGAAAGCCTAGGGGTTTTTTGCAGGCATCTCTCTCGAAACTTTTTCCCTTGTATATCATTACATTATTATTTTAGGGATCTAAATAAAAAATATTTTTCTATGAAGATAAAACAAAGTTGTTTAGATAAATAAATTTCAGGCAGGTCACTATGGTCACAAGTCAATGCCTCGATTTATTTACAAAAAAATAAGGGCCCAACAATATCGTAACTGTTACAATGATCCCAGCTAGCGTGCAGTTAAAATTCCTCGCGCGATTCCCCACGCACTCATTCTGTCGAGTTCCTCGCTGGCCTCGGGATCCACGTGCGGAGGAAGTGGTTCGTCCTGAACCTTGAAGAAGGACTGGATAACTACACGGCAGAGTGGACATGCGTTCAACCTAGGGAAACAGCCGCCACATACACATGCATGTCGACAGGGAAGAAGGGCTCTTGTCACTGGAGCGCTTTGACAAATAACACAAGAACTGTTGGTGAAATCCGTCACTGGATGTGATTCCCCATCGTTTTCCACTGGAGTGGAGTTGTTGCCATCGCTTGGGAAGTCATTTTCGGATATGAAGAGTTTCTTGAGAGACACAAAGACATTAAAGAGAGAATTGTCATCAAGAAACAACAACATACATGTACTAACATAAACATACGCAGAAAGAAGCGCAAGTAATTAGAATAAAAAAACATTACGAAACAAAATTACTTGTACAAAAAATTGATTCTGTGGGGACGGACATTGGGAAAAGGAAATCTTAGTGTTCATCAGATATCAAATATACCGCTTCAGAACAATTTTAAACAGATTCAGAAGCGAACAAAATTAACTTTCAAAGTTTGGTCTAGAATACTTAAAACAAGGATCGCAGAATTAATGTGGTAGTAATGAATCTCGCAAAAGAAAGGAACAAAAACTTATTTTTAAACTCGGCACTTTGGCTCCTAACGGAATTAATGAGCGCTTTTCATTCACCTGATTTTAATTGGTTTTCACTTTTGAGTTTCTATTATC
>JAOBRD020236608.1:0-24851 GCA_027575215.2 Hydrozoanthus sils
CTACTACTACTACTACTACTACTACTACTACTACTACTACTACTACTACTACTACTACTACTACTACTACTACTCTAAAATATTTCTCCGTTCTTATTATCTTAAAACCTGCCTTAAAAAGGTGTGAAAAAAGTGACATTAAAATAAAAACAAAAATATCTTATTTGGCAAAAAAAAAAGATTTACATAATCGCTACAATTAGTGTGGTTTACCTTCGCGACCTGCATCAAACACTCTGTTTTCTAAGGTACAGCAGCTGCCCTTCGATATGAAAACATCATCGATGGCAATGTCTCCTTTAAATCCATCTCCCACGGTCGCTTCCATAACAATCTGTGTAGTTTTCTGAATTAGTGCATCCACAAAACAACAGATAAAAAATGTTTACAATCATTTTGCTAAATACCATTTGAGACTAGGAACTCACGTGCTCCCTTTCTATCCATCCATCAATTCATCCATCCATCTGTCTGTCTGCCTATCTGTTTGTCTGTCTCTCTCGCTCTGTCTGTCTGTCTATCTGTCTATCTATCTATCCGTCTGTCTGTCTGTTTCAATTTTATACCGATAAAAGAATTATGTATGAAAATATGATATTTGTATTCATACATGTAAACACACAAACTACATTACAGCACATATTTTTGCTTTATGATCACCTTGTAACAATTACCGTTGAAGGTTACGAGAGCCTCTCGCCACTCGTTGCCTTGATCACCACTGACCGACCACACTTTGTCGTCCTTTCCTAACCCGTGCCGATGATAAACATTCAAACTTCCAGTGTTTTCTCCATACATATGATAGTAGAACTGCATACAGTGCTCCACACAAAGCCTGGGACTATAAAGCAGGGCTTTTGAGCCTTTTCCCTTACTGGATGCTTCAATATACAGATATTTTCCAGTCCCTAGGGAGAACCAGACGTTAATGTACAGGTAAGGCAAGCAAATTTCGGATAAAAATCCTGTCGAAAAAGTGACCAATAGTGCTCTTTAGTATATACCAAATCAGAGAATAGCAATTTTCGCGCGTTCTGATCGGTTCCTGAAACAGTAGATATCAAGGGCTATTTACTATTGTTAAAAAAGCTGTCAAAATGGCGACTCACTTCGCGACAGCTTCGGGAGATGAAATTAACGAGATAAGCGATCCAGCCATTCTCTTAAACACTAAAAGGGCAACGAAATTTGGGATGTCTATATTCACAGGTAAGATGAAAATTGTTTTACCCCGAAATTTCAAGAAAAAGTATAACATTAATAGTGAGCGCGCGCTTTTCTTACTTGCGCGTGAAAACTTTGAATAAATTAGTTTGGTTTAAACTTGACATTCGCCATGTATCTGACTCACCTTAACCTTAACTTGTGTTACTGATTTAGTATATACTAAATTGGTTACCCCCTCCCCCCTCCCCTCAGTTTCGGTGCCTCGCGCCACTAGTCACCTCCACTTCGGAGGGTAATCTCTTTAGTGTTCAGATTGATGCCTTGCGCCTACCGTTGATGCCCGTCGTGTGATCGGAAGAAGGTCCCGTATCTTCACTGGGGGTGTTGCCTGAGCGCAGATACCACTCCAATGAATCGTCCATAGCTTCGTTTCTCCAACCACAAAGACTGTTTCTGCGACTGTCAAAATGGCACGTTCCTTTAAATGAAGTTCAGAAAAACACCTAAATCAGTTGAGAACCAAATACTTGTCTGCAAAGAACGGTTAAAGTTAAACCCTTTGGCCATATGGCCCATTGGGCCGGCGCTTATCTCCGGATTCCGCAGTGTTAAGTGGTAAGAGTCTTTAGAGAAAAAACACAAACATAGTTTTGAGGTCTACGAAAAAATGCTGGTAACTAATAACTATCACTAACTCCTTTTCACGAGCCACGTGGCTCATAGGGCCGCCGGTTTCTGTAGTGATACTGGAACGGATGAGAGTCTTTAACTCCCCCTGGACAGGACACTGATTATAATTCATCGCAGGTTAGCCTTCAGCAGAAGCTGGTACTCATTTATACAACTGAGTTGATTGGAACAAGTCGGATAAAGTGTCTTGCTCAAGGACACAACACAGTGGTATTATCGGGGCTCGAACTCGCGACCAAAGGATTACGAGTCGAACAAAATAACCGCTTACTGTAAAGACCGACGTACAAATATTGGCATACATGAAGTACAGGAAATACTACCTGGTTCTCCTTGTTTCTTCGCAACATCAACGTTCTTTTTAGGGGTGTCTCGCGAGCGTGCGGTGTTGTTTTTGGTTATGAAGTGCAAAACTTCATTGTTGCAGGTTCCACGAACGAACGAAATATCGTCTAGTGCCATGTCGCTTCTATACGTGGGGCCGATACGGCCAACAAATGATATCTGCGTGCAAAAATATAACTGGCATTCGTTGTCAAGTTTTCCACTAGATAGGCAAAAAAACTAACCCCCCCCCCCTTGGGATCCCTATCAGAGATCCTTATCATTAAGGGGTGTTTAATGGTTGCCAAGGTTTGCGATTAGAGATCTTAAGCAACAGAAGTCCGTGTTGTCACGGAGTCCAACCGGAAATCAAATACCAGTAGTTGACGCGTACTTGCAGACGTCATGCGGTCGTGGTGATCGTCACGGAGGCCGCCAAGACGAATTTCACCTCCGTTGCAATTACCACGACCGCATGACGTGTGCAAATACGCGTCAACTTCTGATATTTGATTTTCGGTCGGCCTCCGCCATAACACGGACGTCTGTTGCTTAAGATCTCTATTAATTCGGTCAGACTTTATAGTTAAGACTTACATAAAACGGCGGCGATTCTAAAAAATTTTTGTCTACATTTGAATTAGCCATAAAGTGGACGCCGTTTATGAATAACGTCTATAGAATTAGTCTTTATCTATCAATCTTATTCCAGAAAACTAGGAACAACTAAAAGAAATACTTTACCATAGCAAGAAACTGAATCTTTGGAATTCTTTTAGATTAAATAGGATGTTTTTTTTCTTTTTAAAGTGCATAAGAATGAAAAGTTTGATTACTTTAGGGCATAGACCGTGCTAAATGAGGAATAACGGTGAAAAATTGTATTAAGATATTTTAAAGTTCTTCAGATATTAACAGTAAATGTTTTCAACTGATGACGTCACTGGTGGTTCAGGCAAATTTGGATTTTTTAAAAATCTGCTGCCAATCCAAAACCTTCAGATGAAATTGATCCAAACTTGAACTGATCATCTATCTACCTCGAGATACGTTATCACCCCAATATTGGCTTAAATACATCCAAAGGTTATGGATTGGTAGCAGGTTTTTAAAAAGTGCAAATTTGTCGGATCTACTAGTGGCATCACGAGTCACCGCTATTGATCTTTCAGCATGGCCTATGCACTGACTTAAAAAATTTGTTCACTTCATATGCACTTGTTATTAAACACTTTAAGGAAATCTTGTACGTCGTTTACAGGGTACAATGTTAGCCTGGTTAAAGAAAGGCTCGTCCTTAGTACTTCAATTCTAGTGAAATAATATTTTTGAAACCATAGTGGTTCCAGAGTTAGTATCCTCCCTATCTCGTCCTACCCTACCTTCAGAATCCTTTAATATAAGGGTCGCATGGTACAGTTCGCTGACATCAGTATCCCGAGAGTTGTCCTACTCCCTACCCCGTCCTACCCTGGGGCTCTGTAGGGTCCTTAAGCAACAAATTAGTTGTGTATATTAACTATGGCTTGAGTAAGCGTGACCTCGTTCGAACCTCCAGAGTCCTTTAACAAAAGGGTCGCATGGTACAGTTCGCTGACATCAGTATCCCGAGAGTTGTCCCACTCCCTACCCCGTCCTACCCTGGGGCCCTGTAGGGACCTTAAGCAACAAATTAGTTGTGTATATTAACTATGGCTTGAGTAAGCGTGACCTCGTTCGAACCTCCAGAGTCCTTTAACAAAAGGGTCGCATGGTACCGCTCACTGACATCAGTATCCCGAGAGTTGTCCCACTCCTTACCCCGTCCTACCCTGGGGCCCTGTAGGGAGCTTAAGCAACAAAAACGGCAACGCCGACGACGACAGCAGAGAACAATAGTGACTACAATCGACCATTCCGAAACAGATGACAGCTGTACACTTTACCATAATGCATTGCGTACCTTACCCCGTTAAAAGAAACTCGAGGAAGTCAATAGTTGGTAAAACTCTTCAACAACTGGGCATCTTTAGACGTTGACGCGCTAGGAGTCATCGGGGTCACCATATTTTGCGTAGTCATCTGGAAGTCGTCGTCTTGAAAATTGCAACACAAAACGTTCAATTTTAAAGTTTTAACGAATACGAGAACGATCTGTTCAAAATTTTGGCAATCATCAATTATCTTTCAGAAGGAAACTTTAATCTTTTTCTATTCACAAAACGTACTTCGGACAAAAGAGCCCTACGTGATCGAAAAGGGAAAGCAAGTAGTGTGCAAGCCGTAATCTGCCAGTCGTCGATGTTGCCAACCTCGTTTCTTAAGCTCGCTAACATTGGTAAGTGCATAACGAATAATCCTTTCTAGACCTTACATTGAAGGGTTTGTTGTAGTAGCTGTACACAGTAGCGTTTGCCGAGTGCCAGCCCTTGCCCTGGTTCTTGTATCGACCCCAAATGAATGCCTCCAGTTCACTGTCTCCGTGGTGTAAGAATGCCTGAAGGTCGCCCATTCCTGAGCCAAACATGGAGTAGAAAAACCGCATGCACCAAACGCCCGTGATGGGCGGGCTAAACAGTTTAGCTGCTTCACCTTTTCTCCTCGGCCATGATGATTCAGTATATATATAGTAACCTAAATCGAAAGGAAACGATTAAAGTCCCTATCAAGCTTATTTTTTTAAGTTCCAGATGGAAAGTTGAACCCTTTAATAATAGTAATTTCGGAAATAAAACCTTTTCTCGCCGTTCCTGTTACATTTTTTAGACTTGAAGAGTGCAATGATGACGTAGCAGGAGGCATATGACGTAGCACGAGGCATGAAGCAGAGACAATCTTTTCTAGCTACAATAGTCACATTGTTATAACTTTAATCAATAAATTATTCCCTTAAAATTGTTTGAAGTAAAAATTTTATGACATTTTTTAACAGAAATGAAATTTTTTAAACAAAAACCACATAACTCACTGCTGCTACGTCACAGGTTACCAGTCCCCCGCCTGCTCGGTCAAAATTTACACTCCAATCTTTTTTTGATTAAAAAGCATACTTAAACGTGGAGATTTTCTTTGGTTATTCGATTTTTGAGGTTACAGATGAGAACAGTTTTAATCTGGAACTTAAAAAAAATAAGCTTGATAGGGACTTTAAAAATACTGCAATATAGTTGCCATAAAACTAAGCAATAAAACGCATTTTCCGTGCATTGGGGATGTTAGGAGAATTGCCGCGGAAGGCTCGTTTTTTTCAATTCGACCAACATCCCCTTCCCCCGAATTCGATTAAAATTTCAAGGTAGGAAAATGCGTTTTAGTGCTTTTACTTAAAAACAAACAAACAAACAAATATGAAAAAACAGAGACGCGTAACGTAATATCAAAATCCAAATCTTCCTTACATGTGTCATCTGCCATCTTGTGAACACAAAGCGTGAAATTTGATTTGAATTGTCGCGAATTGAGGGAAAAGACTCGACTTTATTAGAAAGTTTGCCATTAAAAAATGCCAACAGTCAATCTTCTTTGCGGTAGCTTAAGGAATATTTTCTTAAAAGCTTTCAAGTAGGGACCGAAAAAAATAACTAGTGAAATCATCTCGAAACAACTCTGAAACGATCCCGACCGATCGTGTTAGGACTTGGGAGAATACAAATTCATTCGGACGTTTTAGATGGTACATCCCGAGAACCTGCCGTCGAACTTTACGCTATTTATCTTTTGATGTGTCTACATAATGTTAGAACGTGATAATTGGGACAGTTTTTATTACTTTCAACAAAAGAAACCGTTTCGTCTGACTTCGTATTTACTGTCAGGGCTAATTGTAAAATTTCGCTGAGCTAGCTCTGACTTGTCGACTGCAGTAAACTGCATCTTTTCTGTTTTTGTTTCCCAGATTAATACCTTAATAGGTTCATTTTTATCGGTTATTATGGAGAATTGAATTATACTTTGTTTGTTGTCACTGGCTAACATGTTTTGTACAATAAAAAATAGGTTATTTGCAAGCAATAAATATGGCAGCAGATTCAGTTTTGATTCAGTGTTGTGCGACACTTTCAAAAGCTTGCCCCGGATTTTGCACTTTCGACCAATCAGCGCGCGAGATTCACTGGGTTTAGTTTTTAAAAGGTTGTGATAAGAAGATTGATGGCTTATGTTACACGGTGGTGGACATTACAATACAGGAGGATACAACTGTATACGTGCTTAAAAGAACTTGAAGCAAAATATAAATTGTACCGAGACCATATAGCTAGGTAGCAGGCCTTACGCCTTACATCTACTTTAAGATAATAGTAATGCCAGTTACCTTTATGGCCTCGGAACCATTTATTTGTGGCATTGAGTTCTTTTAGGCCGAGTTGTTCAAAAGACGATAAGCCTTAATCCACGGTTAATTACCAAGTTGTTCAAAGGTTCATTAGCCCTAATCCACGGTTAATCTTAATAAAACATATTGGTTGTCATGGTAATTAACCCTGGAGTAGGGCTGAACGTCTTTAAAACAACTTGGCCCTAGTTGTTAGCAGTCACTAATAGCTATAGTTGGCATTAAGGCCACATAATTAGCAGGCATTACCCCTTACATCTACCTTAAGAATAGCGAGTCTGAGTGTTGGTAGTCACTAAAAGTTGGTACTAAGGCCACATAGATAGTGGGTGTTACCCCTCGACCATAAGAAAATAGCGAGTCTGAGTGTTAGCAGTCACTAGTAGTTGGTCACTAAGACCACATAGGTAGCGGACATTACCCTTTGCATCTAACTGAGATAATAGTGAGTGTGAGTGTCAAGAGCCACTAATAGTTCGTACTAAGTCCACATATCATATTAAACACTTCGAGCTCCTTTGCTTCAGATAGATGTCAGTGGTTACCTTTTGTGGTCGTGTGGTCTTTGTAAGGGCCTGTTAAAGAGCTCCTGGTCCTTCCCTTGTTTCTAGTCCAGTCGAACACGTCACCTCTAACATTTCTCCAACCACAAGAACCAGTCTCAAAATCACAGTCACCTGTAAAAATTATTGCCCAAACTATTTTTAAGCTAGCGGGGGAATGCCTAGTCTCCCTTGCAGCCGTTTTCTCGGCTCGTCTCCAGAAGCAACAACAACAACAACAACAACAACAACAACAACAATAGTTTAATATTTCCGAACTAATAAATTACATTTTTTACAGCCAGTCGGCAAATAGCTTAGCTAGTCTAGGCCGACTGTGCGGGGACGATATTTATATGATGATACAAATTACAAATGTACTATACAAATGGAGCATTGGTGACGAGCCGAAAGAACGACTTCGAGAGAGACTAGCAGACACCACCCTTGCATTATAGACGCGGAAAAAAGAGACAAACTTTAGCTGTTAATTATAGTTATAGTAACAATTCTAACAATGGTTTACTTAAAAAAACTAAAAAGGCGTAGCAATGGTATATTCTGGCTTCCTTTTCTAAATGATCGAACTCGTGAACTGATATATTTTAGCAGGTCGAGTGCAGACGGCTTGTATGCTACCGGGTTCTTTGATTAAGGGCATGACCTTGATTTCAACGGCAGTTTCTGGCTAATATTCAAGTTATCAACAAACTGCTTGTAGAGCAAAATGTAGATGCTAACAGAGTTTTTCCTGTATAATTTCAGAGTGAACAGCCGCGGTACCTCATTCAACTCAACAGAAGTGACAAAAATGAGCTCCACTGCGGTGTTCGCATCATTTTCCGATTGTTACCAAAGCTTCGAAGAGGTTGCTTCTTTTTCTGATTAATGTTTTTATTACAAATTTAGTCTTCTATATATACTAAAATTAAATCACTTACTGAAAATTCTTATCATTTGTACCGCGGTTGTATGCAATGGCGTCATGGTACAATCTTCACGGTTATGGAGTTCAACTTCAAATAGCATAAATGGACCGTTAAAATTTCACCTGCTCCCAACAGATGTGGCCTTCATATTTCAGTTGGTTAGAGCACTGAATCGGCATCGCAGAGGTTGAAGCTTGAATTTTTTCCAGGCTTCTCTTTCGAAATTACTTAAATTGCATTCATAAGGTCCGCGAAAATCGTATCATACGTACGTTATTATTGAAAATTCATAGAGTTCGCTCAATGAACTTTCAGTAAGTGATTAGTTTTAGAGAAAGCAAATGAAAGACTCAAAACACCCATCGTCATATTTAGTCTTCTATTAATGGATACTTCATCAATCTTTTTACCAGGACAAGGCTTGAGGTAGCAAGACTGAACTTCAGTCCCAGAGCCGATACAATGTTTTCCTCTGTGTTTGGGGGCAGGGTTGGTACACTGTCGCTGGCGCATACGATGTCCGTTACCGCAAAAAGGATTGCAGTCGCTCCAATTACCCCAGCTGGTCCAGTTACCGTCAACTAAAAATGACAAGATGCTAAGTTAACCATAAAACAGAGACAGCGAAAGTAACAACAGCAATAGCAACAACAAGAGTAAGAGCAATAGCAACATCGATAGCAAAGTAACAGTAACAACAACAACATCAACAATAGCAACAGCGACTGTGACAACAACAACAATAGTAATAACAACAGGAACAACAATAGCTACAACGGAAGTACAACAACAACTGCAGCAACAGAAACATTTACAGTGGCAACAACAACAACAATAGCAACAATATTAGCAAAAGAAACAGTAATAGTAACAGCAACAACAACAACAATAGCAAACAGTAACAACAACAACTACATTAACAGCAACAAAAGCATTGGTAACAGCAATAGCACAAGCTGCAGCAACATATATATGTATAGCTATAGCATTAATAAGAGCAACAGCGAAAGCAAAAAGCAACCACATTAATAACAATAAAAAAAGCAACAGCAATAACACCAAAAGCATCATCAAAAGCGAAAACGACAGCCACAGCAACAACAACAACAACAGCAGCAACAACAGCGACAGCGACAACAACAGCTGCAGTAACAACAACAGCAGCAACAGCATTGGCAATAGCAACAGTACTAGCAACAACAGCATTAGTAACAGCGCAAGCCACAGCAACAGCAACGATAACAGCATCAATAACAGCATAAACAACAATAGCAAAAAGCAACAGCCATTGCACAGCAACAGCAGTAACAACAATAAAAACACCAACAACACTAAACAGGAATAGTGACTGTGACAGCAACAGCAGTAACAGTAGAAACAACTGCAACAGCATTAGCAACAACAATAGCAACAGTATTAGCAACAGCACAATAGCAATGGCAATAGTAACAACAACCGCTTAAATAACAGCACAAGGGCAAGCTACAGCAGCAGCAACGGCAACAGCTATAGCATCATTAACACCGATAATAAAAGAAAATTAAAGAACTAAAGTTCCTTAACTCTCAGTTATGGGACTAGGGAAGAGGAGAGGACAGGATTTGTTCCTGATTATCTTGATTATGCCTTTGTGAATCAAAAGCGTGCGGAAGTTAGATTTAAGCTGATGTAAAGTTAAAAAGTAAACTATAACAATTCCGATTACAGTCTTTTTTCTTCTTTTTTTTCACTTTAGTTTTTCAAGAACGCGAGTCTGATCGTCAAAAAGCTAACAAGGAAACAAATCTATTTTAATTCTTGGTTAAAAAGCTTATAGTAGCTGTTAATATTTTGCCAAGAGCGATCATGAAAGATGGAAAACTGTCTGGCAGTCCACTGGAGTACCAAACACAAAAATTGCCGAAAACACTTTGTCTGTATTTGTCTTCTCTACTCTAAATCGAGGGTAGGGAGAATGGATAAGTAGACGGGGGAGGGGGGTGGCTCTTCAGTTTTTTTGAGCTTAAAATGACATGCTATTCGTAATAGTAGTCGCATGGGACCAAGTAAAGCTTAGGATTAATTTCACGAATGTTTTCAGTTTGGGAAAAATTAAAAACACAATTGAAGGGAACCCTAAATTTTACAAGGAACCATGCGATAACATGTTTATGACATCGTGGGCAATATTCCTCATTTTTGCGGTACCGACATAAGAAAGCGTTGCTTAACTAATTTTACCTATCCCAAAAAGTTTGAAAACCTTTGCTATCGCCGGAAACATTCGGATCTCCGAAAATGGTTTAAAAACGTTTCTAAGCTATTTTTAGGATCTAAAAAATTTTCGGAAAATCTTTGGAGATATTCGGAAGTGCTCGGAAATCTTCGCAAATCTTCGAAAATGGCTAGAAACGTTTCCAAGGCATTTTTAAGACCTATATTTAAAATTTTTGGAAATTCTTCGGAAGACTTCGGAGGTGCATCAGCGCCAAATAAGCGCCGAGTAATTTTGCCCTGAACTAAAAAAATGCTCCCGTTGATATCCAGTCAAATCGAAGTAATCTTGCCCTCTATATTATAAAGGAAGGTTACACCACCTCACCTGGGCAAGGTACCTTGCAGTCACGTGATTGCTCATTCTCCCCTGTACAGTTTCTACCTCCGTACAGTGGCGCAGGGTTGGTGCATAGACGAAAACGTACTTGAGTGCCATTACCACATGTTGTATTACACGCACCCCACTCGCCCCAGCCTGTCCAGTTTCCACTCACTACAACATAACAGGTGTTATTAATATTTTATCCTAAGCAGGTTAAACTTTCTTATCAACACTTAACAATCCCAAGAATACTATAACAAAAATATTAATAGGGATAAACAGAAGCCTCAACGTATACGTGTAAAGATTTCTGGCACTACATGCAGTCAATGGATGCTAAAATACAAATCCATCATCAGACAAAACAAATGTTATGTTGGACTATAAGTTTTTTCTTCTTTCTTTTTTCTTGAAAGGAAATTTCCGTAGATCAAATCTCTTGCTGGTATATTCTAAAACGCTTATTCTATTTCAATTTCGGTGGATAGTGGCTTACTGAATATTTATCAACCTCAGTTGAAATGGAATAAGTGTTAATTAGCCAAATATAGTATACCAGTAATATTTCGCCATTTAAGGAGGTTCCCGTGTTGTATGTATTTATGTATTTTAATTCAACGAATGTTTTCACTTTGTCTAATCTAGTAGCAGACTATAAAAACATACTTTACATAAGTTTATAGCTAACTGGGAAAGAGCTGATAGTGATACACTGCTCAACAAACAAATCAATAGGCCTCATGCATTTTTACGTCAAACACCCCCAAGCCTCGCTTTCGAATCACGCAATGGTGAATATTTTCATAAATCATATCCCAAAGCGTCCACAAATAAAAACAATTCCTTCGTGAACACGGTTTGCACGTGCAAAATGCTCACACCTATTCCTTGGATACGAGGCTTGGGGGTGAAATTGACTAGTTTGACGTAAACATGCATAAGGCCTATTGTTAAATTGCCAACATCCCCAGGAGAATAACTTGAGCTACAGTTTAAATATGCTTTATACGAACTGCGCTAACATTCCCTGCATTATGATGATATCTAAGTCGAAAACGTTCAGATTTTAATTTTCTATAACATTTTTAGCCTGTTTGTTTTAAATGAATTATTGTTAAGTAAAGTAAAGTGGTGCATTTATATAGCCCCTAAATTCCATATGAATGCTCAAAGGCACTTTATTACCCCCAGCGGAGCGGAAGCGTATGTAGGTGCATTAGGCAGCCGCTTCAAAGCGGTCCATGTATGTTGGTTCTCATTTTACCGACCCCGGGAGGATGGAAAGCTGAGTGGCTTTAGCGGGAAAATAAGGTCACCCAAATATTCAACCCTCGACCAGGCCTCAGGACCTCCGGAATGGGAGGAAGAGATCTTAAAACTGCGCAACCCCTCCGGCCTTTGGCTGTTAGCCTACTTTATGACGTACCTGGACATGGTAGGTAGCAATTACGCACCTGGACATGGTAGGGAGCAATTACGCACCTGGACATGGTAGGGAGCATTTACGCACCTGGACATGGGAGGGAGCAATTACGCACCTGGACATGGGAGGGAGCAATTACGCACCTGGACATGGGAGGGAGCAATTACGCACCTGGACATGGTAGGGAGCAATTACGCACCTGGACATGGTAGGGAGCAATTAGGCACCTGGACATGGTAGGGAGCAATTACGCACGTGGACATGGTAGGGAACAATTACGTACCTGGACATGGTAGGGAGCAATTACGGAATTCTCGAAGACTATCACAAGATATGTATGTGGCATCATTATTGGTGCAGTTTCGGCTTCGGAACTGTGTTCCGTTTCCACAGCTGTCGCCTTGGATGGCACAGGGAGACCACGAGGTCCAGTTCCCGAAGGTTGTTGCGTCTTAAATTAAAAATGTTTGACAAAAGTGATGAGTTTTTTCTAACATTATTTGAATATAACTTGTTTGTTTCCTTTTTCACAAGAGACAAGTGAAAAATGGTAACTGGCATCCCTTGCGAGAAAAAAAACTTTTGATTTGTTTTCTGCCCTCGGGACACTATTTGAGACCAAGTGTAACAAAGTAAAGATAATTTTGATATTAATTACACTTACCCCATCCTTTTACTATGTTAAGTGTTGAGATAAAATTGTAACAACTACCAACAACGTATATTACAACAATATACCAGCGTTCTAGCTATTGGCCAAAACGAAACTGGAGCGCAGCACCCTGTGGTATTTTCCGGCGCCCTGTCGTTTTCAGAGCCTCAGCATAATTATCAAAGATGAATTATAGCTGAAATAACAAAAAAAAACCTGACGTTCAACTCCATTAGTATTTCAAGTTCTTGAGCATTGTGAACGATCACTCGAAACGATGTAAAGTAGTTCTTAGCAAAATAAATAAGCTAGTAAGTTTCTATGCTTGTTTTCGTCGTGCTTGCTTTTAACTACCCAATCAGCAATGAAAGATCGATTGCAAAAATCAACCTCGTTAACTAATACTGATAAACTCCATGAACTCACGACTTAATCTTAAATGATATGTACGTTTGGCTACCCCGCCGTTTCCTTAAACTAGCTAAAGCACTGTACTTCCACTAAATACCTCTCTGCATGTTCTTATACTTTGTCTGACAATCATTTGGCTGTATTATAAACTGTAATATCCAGCAGTTCATTGAAAAATGATTACGTGCACAAAAAAATATTACAAACGTCTTTTCCTTTTACAAAAAATGTTTCTCATAATGAGCCACATCTAACTTCCAAGTCCATTTAGCACAAAAACATCCAGTTCAGCCCTCTTTGGACGTATACTATCAACAACAACGTATTCAGCACAACCAAAACCACAAATTGATCACAAAACAACAATGTAATTTAAAGAGGCACCTAAGTTTTGTTCGAGGTTAAGGGGAAAATTGCTGGCAACTTAGACGACTGCTCAGTTGTCAGTAAGTGGAATACCTAGTTAAATTAGTAGGTTTAAATTGTATCAAAGCTGCAGACGTTAATAACATTTTCCCACTCATCATTTGAAAGTTCGAGGCTTTTCTCACTTAATTTTCTCAGTTAATACTAATAGAATTTGAACCTACGACTTTAGGGTTACTTGTACGCCGCTCTACCAGCTGAGGGATGTGTGAATTACAAATCTATATAGTCATTCGTTTGAACTTGTAATATATCTACGATGAAACACACAGTCATCAGAAAACAAGCATTTTAACTGAATATCACAATCATCCTCAGTGATTTACAAACATGAACATAATCCACACACCCCTCCCCCCAGTTGACTCAGTAGCTGCTACAGCGGAGTAACCCGAAGGTCGTTGGTTCAAACTCTACCTGTTGGGCGTTGGTTTGAATTCATATCGTTGTAAAACCTCAAGTAAGTTTTAAGGACTTTGAGATGTAGTTTCTTTAATGCATGAAACTTTGATTAAGGAGTTTCCTTGATATGTAATCTTAATAATGAAGGCCATAAAGTATCTCTTTAAAACAAGTTTCATGTGTTCTCCTTAGCAACTTGACACAGACTGACTCTGGCATATTTAGTGTTAAGCCCACCCCCGCAATGACAGAAAGTTTTAACCATATTGAGGCTTATTTTTTTTTAAAAAATTAAAGAAGTTTTCCATATGTAAGCTGAAAGGTTGTAAAGATTCCCGAATCCTTTCGTGCTACTCTTTAGCACTGCTAGATCTAGCAGATTCGGCGTGAAGCCCACTGGCAAAGATAGCAATATTTGAAGGACTGCTCAACTCAAGAGGTCTCCTGGATACGTATAAGATGAAAGGCCGTAAAGAATCCTTATTAAGTTTCGTGTGTGCTCTTACGCAATTCGACACCGACTAAATCCAACAAATATAGTATGAATCCCTCCGGCACTGAGAAGGCCAGAGCTGTCAGCTATAATAATATTTCGTTCCACCAAGAGAGAAAATAAGTCTAAACCTATTTACAGCAAAACAGTGGTTTTCTGTTTCGTGCGGCTATGTTCTGGATGAAGTTGTGATTCAATCGCTTTGCAAGCTATGAAACTTCTTGAAAGAAGACACTTCTAGCGTAGACATGCTTCCCTTTTACAGCAAAACAGTGGTTTTCTGTTTCGTGCCGCTGTCTTCTGGATGAAGTTGTGATTCAATCGCTTTGCAAGCTATAAAACTTCTTGAAAGTTTTAGCGTAGACATGATTCATAATATTTAACCGAGCAAATAATTTAAAAAACGACTGACAGTGACGGTATGTAACTTCAAATTCACCAAATTTCATGACACGTAATTTTTTAAATTTTTTTCATAGACTGAGCATTTGCTGGTTTGAAAAAAATAAATCTTCTGTGGATTTCTTTGATACCAATTGTTTTATAAAGGTATATCATGTGTTACTGTTTAGCATCAACCACAAAGACACACGGCCGATAACGCGATTAAACGGTCGAACCATATCTCACGCAAAAACAATTAAACAGCACAAGTGCAAACGATTTGTGATATCAGTGCGTTGACAGGCATTGAAAGAGTTTACACAAATTTTCGACCAATTCGTGATAAGTTAGTTCGTAAGGGGAGCGTAAGGTGACAGAATGTGACAGCGATTGTAGTTCCTCGCTCAGATAAAACTTTGAAGTTTCGTCCACTGCTTGGCTGCATACATGCATGGCATTGCAATCCTCACCCAAAATTGTTTCACCAAGATTGCCATTATCGTAAATAGTTCTGTACTTGAAACAGTTATAAATTTTGTCCATCGTTTTTGTGTGTCTCAAAGTTAGTCTGTTCGACTTCTTTATATGCCTTAGGGAAATTAGCATGTATGATACGTGATTCAGCCTAAAAGCTCATTCCTTTTTTTACTGACATTTTACATACAACATTCCAACCCATTTGAGGTAATATTCTAAAATAACTTAACTTTTTAAGAAAATTGGTTGAGAAAAATGTACGATAAACACAGATTTAAATCCAAACCCTTCAGCAAGACGCTTTGTGGAGAAGGAGCACCGCTCAATTTTGCCACCGCACTCAAATATTCAATTTTGTAATAATATTATTTTTAATTGAACAAAATTAACCAAAAGCTTAACTGAGTCAATACACATCACTAATCACCTACATTTCGATAAATAATTGTTAATTGCCTCCAACCTGCGGCAAAGCACGTGTATGCTAGCTGTATTGTTATTGGTTAATTACCTAAAGGTAATTTTGTTATTACATTTTATTCACTTTCAGTAACTGCTTTGCATTTACTCTAAAGTTTCTTGACTGCATGATCTTCTCAGCATAAAAGTATCCCTTCTTAGACCAAATAATGAACACTTTTCAAAAACCGTCTTCTTTAAATTTATCAAAGCCAAAGGAAACAACTGCATTTCAGGCTATGTGTCGTTAATATTGTCTTGTTACAGAACGATGTTGTTTCAGGCAGACTATTTCATTTATTCAGCTATTCCTACTAGTTGCCCACGGAGTTGCAAGCAGACAAAGACAATGATGTTTCCTGAAACGAGAACCTGTCGTTAAAGTACATTTCACCACTGAAATAGCTCAAATTAACTCCTCTATTAAGAGATTCTTTTCTTTCGGAGTCCAATTTAAAATTAGACTAAACAACGTTATCGAAGAAAACTCTCGCATAATGATAATTCGGTTATTTTGAATCGCGTAAAAACACTGTCATGACAGTTTTAATCTTTGATAAAAGGTACATCAAAGTTCTATCTACGCCCTACATACACACTATAGTTAAGTATTTGAAAGATGAATCACATTAAAAATCTGCTACTCTTCGTTTCATGTTCTTTTGACCTGTACCTGGAAGCAAATTACAAATCTAACAGCGTTTCAAGAACAAATGTCTAGCTGCGGTATCTGTTCGCCAACGGACTCGTTCCCATACGTACAAATATTGCCATCACTGAGATATGTAACGTTTTTGCTTTTTGACACACTGAGGTTGTACATCTCTAGTGATGGGGAATTTAAGACAGCGAAATCTTCACGCCGACTGCAATGAGTGGAGACTCTACCCAAAGGTGTCCATAACAAAACTAAGAGTTAACTAACTTATGAGTAGATTATGTTAATAGTTGCCGAAAGGTCATCCACCACGCCTTGACTGAATAAGCTACTAAAACAAGAAAATGTTAAGTATTTCTAGTCGTGTGTTCTAGAATAGTCTACGTGAAACTGACACAATTAAGATGAAAACTGCTTTGGAATTGACGAGCTAAATGTGGAAATAATTTTCGAAGTTAAGTAAACGAAAGCAAATACTCTCTATATGAAAGCAACTTTCCTTCCAATAGAGTATACCAATTGCAATTGAGGGTAAAATGTCTTATGCGAGTTCCTTATTCGAGCCACGAGCTGCTTTCACCAAAGGCTGCCGGCAAAGGGTAAAACATAAAAGAATCTGTAGTTACAGCAGATGAACTTGTAATTTCATCGACCAATTCAGGTGTTTTACGAGTTCTAAAGAGGAGTTTGGCGACGACATGCAGCATGAGTTTGTTTTTTATCTAGTTGATGTCAGATGAAACAAAAAGTAAACAAGGTAGATAACTTATCTGGGATCAGTGCAGAGGTTCGCTGGGTACTTGAAGCAATCTGAATAGTAATGTCTGTTGAGTTATCTAACAGACTGCTGACGTGCAATTGAACAGATAACAAACCCGCCTGTGGCCAGTATAAGTTGATTTTAAAATCGTTGAAATTTAGTTTCAAAGATTCGAAGAAATTAGTTTCGAAGAAATTGGCAAGACTGAAGCGCAAATTGAACAAATACAAATCTTGTAAAATGAAATTAACACCCTAGCTACAGCTTGAAAGATCATTGCATCAAGTTTTATTATGTCTCCGCGATCTATCGAGCTCGTTATCTTTTTACCATGGGGCAAAGTCATATGAAATCGTTTAATTAATTTGGATACACATGAGCTGTGTTTTCATCGAGAATCAAACACGCGTATGGCGCGGGGGATCTTTCGTCCTCCGACAAGAAATGCATGTACGCGTAAACTTTAGACAATTGTAATATTTTTTCCCTCAAAAACTAAAGCGGATGATATCGGGCATGCGTTACTTTGCGGCAGTTCTATTAATGCGTATAGCTCTGTAACACTGTATCAAGTTCAATCCATGAAAGAAAGTAGAATAATGATCACTTGAACTTTAAAATTAGTAACACGCAACAGTATGTTGGAAGTCTTAAACTATAACGTCCTTAAATGATAAACTGACTGCATCTAGGCTACAGCTTGTGAATACAACTCTCACATTACGGAAAATAAGGATTTGAAATAAAAACAAATGACAAATTAGAAATGATTTTAGTAAAATAATTAGTTTAGTATCGGAAATGTTCATTACCAACAAATACAGACACCGTCATTTTTCCAGCCGTTAAATTTACAATAAAAAGACAGCAACCATTAAGGTTCATCGAAAACAACTAATTAGGGAGTGAAAACACTAGACCACTAGAGGAAATGGAAGGTCAAACAATCACACTAAACTGTCTTACCTGTAGTCTGATTTGTGCTAAGCCTGCGCGCAAAACACGGATAAAATAACATGTTTGTAACAAAACATAAAGCAAGGCCAAACACAGAAAGCTTCATAATGACTCTAAGAACTGCAGCTATGGAGATTGATCAACCCGTTCCTTCATTTAACTCGAGGCTACATTGGCGTTTAATTCGAAGATCGATTGACTGTCTTATTAATTAACTTGGGATGATCTGCGAGTTGTGATGGTCAGTTCCGGAATGCCAAACACGCAGTCGAGCCGGGTGACCGATTCAAAGCAAAACAAACTGTTTTTCGAAACTTGGTGTGTTCTGTTTGTAAAAACGGTGTCCGGTGTACGAATGTCTAACTCTTGAACTTTTAACATTGTTCTCAAAACCTGTTTCGTCTATCAGCCGTTTATAACTCTTCGCGAATGTTTTTCGTGGTAGCTGACATCAACGTTTAGTTTCAGGCAGTTAAAGCTTGTTTTTCTAAACTATTAATTCAATAATTTTATATTCACTCGAGTATCAGTTTCGTTTTGACCTTTCCCTGCAAGTTGAACTAATATAGACGTTTAATAGAAAAGCAAATCCTGAAGCTGGTAGTTTTTGAGTTGCGGCAAGTTTGACCTTCCTAGGAAATTAGCTGGCAAATGGTCCCGGCGGAGCAGAGAAAGTCGGCTTCTAGAACTCACTAACACTAGTTGATCACGAACTGTAGTACTTTTTAAGCAGTTAAGATAATTTAATAGGGATTTAATTTCGACCACCATTCGTTAAGAAGCAAGAATGCTTTGAGCTTGTTCATCATTCGTATTCGTCGAATTTAGATCGTTAATCCAAAGACCATATCTTGACATTTTCTTTTAACACTCGACTCAAAATAAGTTCACTCACGGAAATAGTTCAGATACAAATTTGCATTTGGGCTCTTTGAAGACAGTTCTAAATTAAGAGGTTATTTTTTATATCACTGTTGAAGCAGGTAATAATTTGAAAGGAAAGAATTTGTGTGTGGATGCAAGACCTCGTGAGTTGGTCAAACACCGAAAGCACGAGAGGTTCGAAAACTTGTTTCAGGTAACTCTGAAAAATTAAAACTTAATTATTTCTAGTGATTTCTAGAGAGTTCCAAGTTAAGAGATTATTTTTGACATCACTGGTGAAACAGGTAATGATTTGAATGGAAAGAATTTGTGCGAAAAATAAGCCAAAATACATGAGATTTTTTATCACCACGAATGCAATCTAGCTCCAATAACCAAGGGTTCAATAAGGTATTTTTCTTATTTTCTCTCGTCCAAAAAAAGAAGAAAAAGACGTTGATGAACCTTTGTCCTAATTCATCCAGCCTCTGCCTGTTTATCAACAACTAACTTCCCCTTACATAACTCATTCAATACAAGTTAACAAAAAAAATAAATTAGCAAATTTCTGAAGATGAAAACCAAAGTTCTCGTACGATTCTAGCATTAAAAGTATGGCCAACAGTTGCGATAATTTAACATCTTTTCATTGACGTCTACAACGGAAGAAACGATTTCCAAGTTACGCAATACACAGATGCCGGATTTATTTATCACGCAAAGACAAAAAATGTTATGATTGTCACGCAAGCAAAAAGTCAAAAGGTTAGCTATGCACATACACACTTTTTTATAAGAACTTTTTTATAAAAACGTGAGGCTGAAAATTGCCAAAATTTTAAGAACATGTTAAGAACATGCCGAGGCTGAGAAAAGGTAAAGAACATTACTTTATGATAAACACCTATTGCAAATAATTCATACAATGTTATTAAAATATTTGCTTTTTCGGTGGGCTTCTTGACTAAAGTTGGCAAGTAACAATTTAATATCACATGTTTTCTTCATCTACCAAATCTCAGTTCTTACAGGTATATCTCTTGAGAAAAACTGAAAAGAAAGTCGATATGCAGTTTTATCTCACGAGCTTGCTATTTTACGCATCAGCATGTGCGTGACAACTTTGCCGTAACATCACGTTTTCTTTCGTACCAGCTGTATTTTAAAATTTGATACAGTACAAAAGTACATGAACAAATCAACGTATACACGAATGTACCACATACGGTACATATATCGTTTACATTAGCTAAAATAAGTAAAGATAATTCAAGAACATATGTAAGGCTGATATCCCGTTCTGCCTCAGTCGAAAAATTCGACGTTCTTATAAAAGAGTGTACGAAACGTATTTTGCTTTTCAACTACAGAGCTAGAGGGTGATAGGATAGCATTGCGCCTGTGACAGCGGTCATAATTTCGTTCGGAAATATATCATGTCATCTTCACTGAAGCGTGCTAAAACATCGCAAAACTGAAGAAGTAACGATGTAAATTCGTTATGAGCCCACTGCAAATGGTACGAAAAGCCAACCCTAAACTAAAAATTCAAAGAACGGAAATAGCAGGAAAGTCATTCGTGACTCTTGTTCCGAGAAAACGGAGAGTATGGCGGCTTCGGTCGCCTCTGAATTCAAATCCTCAATTAAGAAAGGAAAACAAATCGAGGAACTGTCAGAAAATGTAACCAAAGTTATATCTCAATTCTCCCCAATGCCCCTGCTTTTTAAAAACAAATTAAGTATGTTATTGTTTATGACTGTTTAACCTATTTAAGCTATATGCGGATGTCATTTGTCAACTGTTATTTTACAGATTTAATAATTGTCTAAAAACTCAAGACTCCTAACCACGTGTTTGTTAACTGCAATGTGTATGAACCACCAGTGACGATCTATGACAGTGTACTTAACAGGAGACGATCGAAGTTACAATCAGACGAAGGAAATGGCGTTGGATCGGACACACTCTAAGAAAGCCAGCAACCAACATCACACGGCAGGAAATCCCTAAAGTGGAATCCACAGGAAAAAATGAAGATGGGACAGCCAAAGATATCTTGGAAGAGAACGGCAGGCAGCCCCTACAGTGGAATCCACAAGGGGAAAAGAAGGAGGGGACGGCCAAGGAAATCTTGGAAGAGAACGGCGGGCAGTCCCTAGAGTGGAATCCACAAGGGAAAGGAAGAGAGGAAGAGAGGAAGAGAGGACAGCCAAAGAAAGCTTGGAAGAGAACGGCAGACAGTCCCTAGAGTGAAATCCACAAGGGAAAGGAAGAGGGCACGGCCAAAGAAATCTTCGAAGAGAACAGCAGGCAGTCCCTAGAGTGGAATCCACAAGGGAAAGGAAGAGAGGACAACCAAAGAAATCTTGGACGAGAACGGCAGGCAGTCCCTAGAGTGCAATCCACAAGGGAAAAGAAGAGAGGACAGCCAAAGAAATCTTGGAAGAGAACGGCAGGCAGTCCCTAGAGTGGAATCCACAATGGAAAGAAGAGGGCACGGCCAAAGAAATCTTCGAAGAGAACAGCAGACAGTCCCTAGAGTGCAATCCACAAGGGAAAAGAAGAGAGGGCAGCCAAAGAAATCTTGGAAAAGAACGGTAGGCAGTCCCTAGAGTAGAATCCACAATGGAAAGGAAAAGGCACGGCAATAGGAATCTTGGAAGAGAACAGCAGGCAGTCCGTTGAGTGGAACCCACAAGGGAGAGGAAGAGGGGACAGCCAAAGAAATCTTTGAAGAGAACGGCAGGAATTCCCTAGAGTGGAATCCACAAGGGAAAGGAAGACGGGACGGCCAAAGAAATCTTGGAAGAGGAAGGCAGGCAGCCCCTAGATTGGAATCCTCCACAAGGGAAAAGAAAGAGGGAACGGCTAAAGAAATCTTGAAAGGGAACGGCAGACAGTTCCTAGAGTGGAACCGACAAGAGAGAAGGAAGACGAGACAGCCAAAGAAATCTTCGAAGAGAACGACAGGACGTCCCTAGAGTAGAACCCACAAGGGGAAAGGAAGAGGGGGCGGCCAAAGAAAGTCTTGGAAGAGAACAGCA
Source organism: Hydrozoanthus sils (assembly GCA_027575215.2). Taxonomy (NCBI): domain Eukaryota; kingdom Metazoa; phylum Cnidaria; class Anthozoa; order Zoantharia; family Hydrozoanthidae; genus Hydrozoanthus; species Hydrozoanthus sils. The sequence goes on from JAOBRD020236608.1 coordinate 21,959, forward strand.
GGCAGTTCCTAGAGTGGAATCCACAATGGAAAGGAAAAGGCACGGCAACAGGAATCTTGGAAGAGAACAGCGGGGAGTCCCTAGAGTAGAACCCACAAGGGAGAGGAAGAGGGGACGGCCAAAGAAATCTTGGAACAGGAAGGCAGGCAGTCTCTAGATTGGAATCCTCCACAAGAGAAAAGGAAGAGGGAACAGCTAAAGAAATCTTGGAAGGGAACGGCAGGCAGTTCCTAGTGTTGAATACACAAGAGCAAAGGAAGACGAGACAGCCAAACAAATCTTGGAAGAGAACGGTAGGACGTCCCTAGAGTAGAACCCTCTAGGGGAAAGGAAGAGGGGACGGCCAAAGGAATTCTTGGAAGAGAACAGCAGGCAGTTCCTAGAGTAGAACCCACAAGGGAGAGGAAGAGGGGACGGCCAAAGAAATCTTGGAAGAGAACGGCAGGCAGTCCACAAGCGAAAGGAAGACAGACGGCCACAGAAACCTTGGAATAGGAAAGCAGGCAGTCCCTAGATTGGAATCCTTCACAAGGGAAAAGGAAATGGGGATGGCTAAAGAAATCTTGGAAGAGAACGGCAGGCAGTTCTTAGAGGGGAATTCACAAGAGAAAAGGAAGAAGGGACAACCAAAGAAATCTTGGAAGAAACGGTTTTAAGTCCCTAGAGTGGAACCCACAAGAGAAAAGGAAGACGAAAATCTGGAAATAAAAGAGCAGGCCGTCCCGAGAGTTGAAGCCACAAAGGAAAGGAAGAAGGGACGACCAAAGAAATCTTGGACGAGAACAGTTATATGGAAGAACATCAGGGGATTGACATGACGTAGGACTGCCAAGAATAGAGTCCGTTGAAGAAAATTGATGGAAGCCCCATACTCCAGCAGGAATGAACAGGATTAAAGTAATGTTATGTAATCACGAGTAATTTTAAAGGATCTGAGAAAGGCTCGCTGTTACTCGAGCGCACCAAGACTCTGATTTCAAGAGAGGATTTTAGGATGTTAGGTATGTCAAAATTTTACGCATGCATGTTTTTGTCCCGAGATCCGGGGCGGAGGACATTTCCTGGCAGCCTGACCAGCAGCGCGTTCGGTTTCAGTTGAAACTCAATTAGCGAAAGAATCGTTTACATAGTTTCCCATCTCAGGTTAGTTTTAATTCCCATAGTACTTAAAATCGGGGTTGTTCAACCAGAGATGAATTTAACCAAGAACATATACCTTGGGTATAATATAAACAGGTCGAGTAAAACATGCGTCAGTTTAACGTTTCAATTGGTTACATAACAAAAAACAAAGCAATCTATTTTGTTTAAGGTTTATAAAAATAACCACAAGTATTTTCTATGACTACGAATAGTGACCTTACGACGAAAAAGGTTTTTACTTGTTTAAGTGTTTTCTTAATATCATAAAATGCTAATTTGATAGTTAACAAGAAACGTAAAAAGCGTATGACAAAAAAACAACTTTATAACTATTAAGTCCATATAATTACTGAGAAACACAAGATTTTCTAGAAAAACATATTAAGAGATTGCTGTTTAGGTTTTTAGTTCTGCGGTTTTTAGAGATTAAAACTTCCTTTTGCACTTAGTGAAGTGTTTTCTTGTCTGAATCTGAATTTGCTTGTAACTGTTACTGAAACATGATAACTGAGCAAAACAAGCAACTAGAAAAAAAACTAAAAAAATGAACAGATAACAGAGTTTCTTTCTCTTGCCCTTTGCCCTGGAAATTCCATACGTCAGGATATCGGCTAGGTTTTGGTGTCCATCATTTCGTTATAAACTATAAAACTACTTCAGCGTTGTCAAAAGATTTGGTTTTAATCTCTTTTCAAACTTGGCAAACAAACTGTTTATGAGTGGAATTGGTTTAGCTTCTTAATTCACAAACACTCAAAGGTTTTAATTGTTCGTGAACATTATATTTTCAGACTGCATAATGATTTTTTTTCTTGTTTTGAAATCTCATTTCACGTAGGTTAAGATTTATATAAGATTGTCTTTTATTTATGTATCAACGACCTGAACTTACCACAATTCATGTTTAACTACTAACTAGCTTGTGGGCTTGCCCTCCACTTTTCAAATCATGAAATATAATTCGCTTTGCAAACTTTGAACACATCAAGCACGATTGCCGTTTTTCCAGGTTTTTCTTTAGTTAAAGGTCAAATATTAAATACTGTTCTGACGTTTGGAAGTTTTAGAGCCGAGTTTTTGAAACTCTGATTAAATCTTAGAGCTTAAAATAGCAGTTTAACGATCGAGCAATGGAAACCAAGCTCTTTGTCGCATCGTTTTAAAAGGCTTTCAAACGTTTCTGATACACTCTTGTATGTATCGGATGTCATCTTTTAATAAAGATTAGTATAGGTAATCGCATGGGGCCGAGTAAAATTAAGGATTAATTTCACAAGTGTTTTCAACTTTTTCCAAAGTTTGGAAATAATTGAAAACGCAAGTGATATTAATCCTAAATTTTACGACTAGCGCTTCAAGTTTTGAATAATCCTCTAATATAAAGGCAATGAATCTAAAACATCAGGCTTATTGTATCAAAAATATATTTTGTCAACGGTTTCACCTGTTTCAGAAAAAAAAATTTACGGCAGAGGAAAATGAACATGCAGAGTTAATAGTTGCTGTTAAGGCGGGAGTTAACCTAAACTTATGTTGGATAGTGAGGAAGTTGAGAAAGATATTTGAATATTAACTTCAAAATTAGTTTTGAAACTTCCCAAAAAATTACAAAGTTCAAAAACCTCTTTAAAACTACCAATCTTCAAGAAAAAAATTAAAACTCAAAATTCGTACAAAAATTCTTAAAATATTCAAGCTGACTCTCCTTCATTCCATCTGTGTTTTAAGCATAGGGATTTTGTAGATTCAA
>JAOBRD020236717.1:3775-24837 GCA_027575215.2 Hydrozoanthus sils
TGCACCCTCAAAAGTGGTAAGCCGGTCAGGGTATATGAAGTTTCTCAAGGCATTGAAGCGACAAATAGTATTTAGCTGTAATAAATCAAAGGTCTATTTCAGTAATGAGTGTCCACGTACTAACAAGCTTTTAATGCTCCACTCTTTAACTCCAAGCATTTCCAACCTCACAGATATTACTAGTTTACTGACTATACTGCCTTAGACAGCTATTTAGGCTTTTATTATCTACTGAGCATGTCAGACAAACACACCAATAACCAGTCCTATAAAATAACCGTTGTCATTTTTTTTATCTTTTGTCACTTTTGCTGGACTAAAAATGAGAATCCAGTAGCACAGTAGTAGCAAAATGGTTCGTTTAGAAGGCCGATTTAAATTCTTCTTCCCGCTGACCACTTTGAGATGAATAGCGTTTTGGTCCAACTCTCACCTCTATGGAAACTCTGATGCTAAAATTATAAAACAGAAAGTATTTTTTTGTATGTCATTGTTATATTTCCAATGGCACGCACTATGAAGGTAACAGTAAAGTTGATTGTGTTGTCGAACCAGCAGGAGCCACCCAACTCAGGCCCAACGCAGCCTGAGCGCGTGTTCAAAGTTGTATTTGTTGGAGATTCCGGAGTAGGAAAGTCTAGTTTCATCCATAGGCTGTGCTTCGACCAATGGAAGCCGTCTTTTACAGCAACCATTGGTAAGTAGATCGATTCTGATATATGTGTACGAAACATCCCAGTTCGCATCATCTTCAAAATTCCCCATTAAACAGAGATCTTGCTTTTAGTTATTCAATTAATGCACTGGTCCGCACTGACAACGAAAAAACAATTCCGCCACAGGCAAATGGCTGCACCTCCCGAGTTTTATTTTCCAGTTTCTTCTTCCAGCTATGAGAGATCTGAAAATGGCTTTGGGGAGCCAATCAGGCGTCATTCGCAAGACCTAGACTTTCATTTCTTTGTGTTTTACAGACATTCATTCACCTAATTTTTGTTTGCTGTTTGTCATAGGAAGTCTCATTAGACCTGTTATAACGGCAGAGCTTGCACAGATAGCTGTGGAAGCCAGTGTCTTGATCACCAAATGTAAAGAAATCTATGAGCACGATTTTTTCTACGTGCAAAAGACCCTCCTAAGAACATTCATGTTAAACGTTCAGTAATTTTAGTCTTGTGTAAAGAACAAGATCTTTTGTAATTATTTGCCGAAATTTAAAAATTCCCAAAGGATAAAACACATTCACTTGGTTATCCCTCAAATCAGTTTTTTTTTAGATTTTTTATAAACAATTTTCTTAGTATAAAGGAAATCATTTTTGTCTTACTTCCTGTCTGCAGGAGTGGATTTTCAGATCAAAACCTTGGTTGTAAATGGCCGATGTATCGCTATTCAGTTGTGGGATACCGCTGGTCAGGAAAGGTACGTGACGACAGTTCGTTAAGCCTAAGGTCGGTCTCAACTTTGTTACATTCTTCGATATCATTTGCTGATTTATTGTAATAGTTCGTTAACACTAACGTTTGGTATTGCGAGGCCCCTCTTTGCAATATATAACCCTTAGATCACAGACTCGGAAAATATACATCCCCAACCCTCAGTTTAGCTCAAGCTGACCTCAACCTACATTAGATTCTATTGTTAGGAGAACTCTTCTCTTGTCTCCTCTCTGAGCCACATACTTTTCTGTCATATCGCTTTCAGCCCTTTTATGACTAGGATTTCCGAGTTTTGATATCAGTGTAAAATAGTTTATAACTTCCTAGTTATTGGTAACCAGATTCCTAACTTTCAGATTTCGAAGCATTACGAAACAGTATTTCAGAAAAGCAGACGGGATTCTTGTATTCTACGACGTCACGATGGAGTCTTCTTTCATCAACCTCAAGAGCTGGATGACCAGTGTTGAGGTGCGTGCCGCCGCCAACCATTGGCTACAAACGACTAGTAATTTAACGTAATCCGAATTGTTTCTGATGTCCTGTAATCTTTTGTATTTCTACGTTTAGTTTGTTACACTTAGTATCAGATCATGGTTCACTCGCACTGTTTTTTTCCAGTTGCCTTAGAAACAAGTCGTAGTTAATTGTTCTTTAATGTACTTATAGGAGGGAGCAGAGGATACCGCGGCCGTGATGATGATAGGGAGCAAGACCGATTTGGCACAAGAGTCCCAATTCAGGGCAGTTAAGACTGAAGATGGCGAGAAGCTTGCTAAGGTAATGAACATTAAAAGGAAAAGTTCATCTTCTGTTGTTTTTTTTTTTCACGAAGTCGCCGTTTTGAGATCTCATTTTGGCGGTAATTGTAACAAGAATGTAGCAGCCAACCGTTGAAAAATCATGTTCTTTTCTTTCAGAGTTACAAAGCGCTGTATACGGAAACAAGCGCCAAGACCGGTTCAAACATCGTGGAGGCCATCACAAAATTGGCCGAGTAAGTTTCGTGATTAGGTTTTGAAAGCTTGTATAATCATAAAGGGGTACCTTAAATGGCTAAACTGTTGATGTTTTTCAAACAGGGTTCTACAAGAAAGAGAAGATGCTATGATGGAAGACGCCATTCATCTCACAGACAAAGGAAAGAAAAAGAAGTGCTGTTAATCTTCATAGCAGTGACTAATACGAGTCCAAATGAATTGGCACGTAGACAGTAAACCAAAAGCTTATTGGTAATTCAAGCTTGCAATGGTGCATGTGTGACAGCGCCTTAGAGTTTACGTAAACACACACCCTCCTCACTAGGAGAAGTAATAATTAGTGATAGATGGTCAGATGACTTCCTGCTTACACATCTCCAAAGAAGCAAAGACTTTCTAGGACAAAATGTTGTCAGTGAGTGAACCCAATAATGAGCCCCCTTACAGTACGTACCACTGCTACTTGGCCAGCAGAGAAACTGAGGCGCCAGCAAGGAGAAAACTGGAACACTAAACTTTGAATTTGTAGATCAACTTGTTCGTGACATACGAATATGATCGTCGACTATTCAAAATCGTTGTCATTTTTATAGTGAATATCAGAAACAATTCAACAAGATTAAAACAATTTTCTGGGCAATTTTACAAAAAGCTCCACGCAACGCAAGCTTGAAAAAAAAGGTCAACTTAGTTTCTTTACCAATAAAGTGCGCTTTCGAAGTTAAGAAGGCAGACGCAAACTTTATGCTAACTCCAGCATCAACATACGGACGCCTATGGATTCTAGTATTAACTCCAGCCTGACTTATGGTTAATACTAATTTATTAGAAATACTATTTATAAGAGAAATATTACCTATTTACCATAAGAATTAATCTGTTCTGGCCGGCAAGATATATTTATAAACCTGCACAGTAAAATACATGTACTTTTTCCAGAGCAGCCGATACATGTAAGAAGAAACTGTTCGGTGAAATAAAGATAAAAACTCTACCTCACTATTAACTTTGGTGCGTTCATGCAGTTATTTCAAATCTGTATTGACCGGTGCTGCGGTATAGTTATAACAGTTTATTCTCAAGTTAGTCAATCAAGGACCTGGCTATCTCCTTTTAGGTATTTTGAATAAACTAACTAAAGAAGAGAGACATCCACAAGATATTTTGTGGTGTCAATAACGGTATTAATTCGGTGACATCTCATGCACAAATTGGCAGCAGCAACTTGGTAACCAATATTTTGTTCCTTTTCTTGGGGAAACGATTGCCCTTTCGGGGAAAAGCTTGAAAAATTTGTTTGCAGAAATGAGAAGTTATTTCCTTTTTTACGTTAAATTTAGGTTGAAAGACAGTGATCATACAAATTTTTTAAAAGAAGGCTCGAACAGGAAATAAAGGGATGTTCGAAGCTCTGGTTGACGCAATCAAATATTTGCTGTCTGTAATAAACTTGTATAACAATGAAATCACAAGTTTTTAAACTTTTGATAGCATCAGGTAATACATCTAAAATAATTCCCTACTCTACACAATTTACAACCCAACACTCATTTTTTTTTAAAAATAAAAACGATGATACATGACGATTTTTATTTATATCTTCTTAACTTCTTAGCTCCTTTTCTGCATACCCCGATTTTACAAAAATACTTTAGAATGTACACACTAAGTGTCTGTCTCTTCCTCTATGTACAGAAAGTACCTGTCTCTTCCACTGTGATTTCACTTGTGACTATGATTGTCTCAAATATGTCACCTAAATCTGACGGTAACTATTCTAGGAGGTTCCTGGGGCTGTTCTGCCAGTCTTTTTTCCTCGGAAAAAGGAATATTAGACCAGTCGAACGTGGAATATTGCATTATAGACCGCTGCGTTCCTCGTCGTTTTATCGCCTCTTCCAACCCTTTCTCTTCCGTTTCACTGCAACAGAAAACACAAATTTAAGCAAGAAACGCAACGGTACCAAATTCGATGCTCTACCGACAAATACAAGCACTGGTGCTGGTTAAGAGTCTTTTCCGAACAAATAATAAAATACCACGTTTGTGGTAAACCCTCATACTTGGAGTGGGGTCAGTCTGACTTGAAACTACGGGACAAAGCACTCTACAAAGCAACATTATTACATAACCGCCACTCTCAAAAGTATAAGCACCGCTTCGACTCAAAACACAAAGTTCCGGTAATCGATTCAAACCACCGACTCAGCTCAGCTCCAAACAGCTATACCGACTTCCTATTTCCAATATTTTACAAATGTTTAAGTTCGTGACACCAGAATCGTATTCCCCAATCCGAAATACAATAAACGACGTTAAGAGTTTTCCAGGGTGCCCGTGGGGCTATAAATTGAAGCCTTCAATTTGAAGGAAAGTAGCTCTAACCACCTCAGTTATGCACAAGTCATTTGCGTGTACAACACATTGGTTCCCAAATCGGTTTCCATCTTTTACCTTCCTTGTAAAACATGGTCACGCGGAAGCAATAATACAATCAGTTTTTAATGATTTGAGCAACTTTAAAAATTTTGTAGAACGAAGTGGATGGATAAAGACCAACTGCATTTCCCAAAAATGCATTCTGAGCTATCCTCGAATTGGTTCTTAAAACAAAAAATTTAAATAAACTTTAAGATAGCGAGAGAAGAGGGGTGGAGGATGTGTACATACTAACCTTTTGTCTCCAAGTGAAATAGACTTGTCTGAGATGCCACTTTCTGTAAGAAAGAAGAGTTTCACACTGAAACTGAGAGTTTACCAGAAACGCAACAAAAAACTTTTTACCGACAGGTCAAAAACTGTTTTATCTACACCTGACCTGCTTTTTCACTTGTCAGTATATTTTTGCGATGGTCGTTACTTACGACCTGAACATTGAAATGCGTAATAGAACAGCAGATAAATACGCACTTAAACACTCACGCACACACACACACACTCGTACGCACACATACACAAATACACTCACACACGTAGGAAAATACATATAAAATACTGAAAATAACGTAAAAATCACTTTTGGCATTTACGTACCAAGACCTGTTTTAAGGCTTTCCATGATTCTGGAGGGAGGAGTACAATAAACCTTGGGAGGAGGCCCTCGTACACGGCGTCCAAACGCAATCGTGTCCTTGATACACGCTCGTTCCTTTTCGTATTGTCTGTTTGCACAATCGCGTTCGCTCTCTTGCACTTCTGTAACGCAAGAATGGGAGAGGCATCTTTAAAGCTTTTCACTTATTATAAACTCATTCACTACTTTTACAGTCGATTTTTGGTCTGACTTTCAGTATACGAAGATAAATTCATAACGTTCTACAAACTTGGTCTGACTTTCAGTATACGAAGATAAATTCATAACGTTCTACAAACTAACGAATTTAAATTCCTACAACGCTGTCTACGTCAGGGCAACCGCATTATTTTAGGCAATTCGTGACATGTAATACGGTTATTTACGACATTGGGTTATCAAAAGCTCAACTAAACTTTGAATTGGCCATTTCCTGTACTATTGAAAAGCCACCTTTCCTTGTACGCGAAACAATGCATCTTGGTTTGGGTTTAAACCCTTTTTTGCAAAATCTCCTTACTTTGCTGTAAAAAAGAAAGGCATTCAACCCACTCAAAACCATTAAAACTATATATTTAAACATTAAAATTGTATACGTATGTATGTTTCTCTCTATCTATTGAGTATTCTGTAATAAAAAATATTTTTATTGTAAAACATTTGTCTGTAACCGATGTTTTTTTTAAACAGAGCCCCAATCAAACCAGTTCAGCTGAACTGGGCAACTCTGTATAAATAATTATTGTTGTAAATATTTCTAAAATAAACAAAATAAAAATAAAGCTTTTCATTATGTCAAAACTTTATCATTGGGTTGTATGTAGAAACTTTTGGGAATTTAACTTGTGGATGTTATCAAACAATGACAATGACACAGTTGGCATCTTTACCAGTATCAGTCCAGTACCTTGACGGTCAAGGAGCCTTACTGAGGAAACATGATAGATAACATAAGATCTGTAATTGTATTCTTGGGCGAGTGGGTTACCAAATAAATCTGCAAAAATCAAAATGATAAACTATATTGAGAACTCTGGAATTAGCTAGCCAATAAGTATTTATTATAGCTGTGGACCAAAAAAGGATAGTTTCATTCTTATTTTGAAGCCATTCTGTTTGAAAGGGATTAATATTACAAAATTTGTTGAAGAGTTATTGAGATACTCGCAACCAAAAAATGGGTTGACTGTAAGTGGCCTCATACTAACTTGAATTAAATCTAGCTCAATTGAAAGTCTCTACTATACATCTGGGAAAAGATCTTACAGTTTTCAAACTCCTAAAGACAATGAACATACATCAGTTTAGCAGGATAATTGTTAACCAATGACAAATGATATGTTGCTTCAAATGAATTTCAAGGTACAGTTTTCAAATTGACAGGGTTCAAGTGCAACACAAGAAAGAAGACCCTAACAGCATATTTACAAGGTTAACTCTGTGATGCCAGATATGAGAAAATAATACTTGTTGCAAAGTCTAGCAACACGGGGAGACATTACTAACATATTTAATAATTATTCCAGGAGCACAAGTTAGATATGAGATGGCCATAGCCAGAGGTATATAGCACCGAGTTGGCTATAAATCATCTCATATTTAACAAGCAAGAAATGGAATAATTGTTTTGTTAAATTTCTCAAGTTTTTCAAACCTATCGATACTTGAAAATGGCAGCTAAATTTTCCCAGAACCAAATTTGAGCTTTGCAAAGCTACAAAGTAAGTTCAAATAAATGGTCAACTGGGTATATGAACTGATTACTGAGATTGAGAGAACCAATCAGAAAAACACACTATTTGAGGTTCACACTATTTGAGCTTCACACTATTGGAGGTTCACACTATTTGAGGTTCACACTATTTGAGGTTCAAACTATTTGAGGTTTACACTATTTGAGGTTCACACTATTTGAGGTTCACACTATTCGAGGTTCACACTATTTGAGGTTCACACTATTTGAGGTTCAAACTATTTGAGGTTTACACTATTTGAGCTTCACACTATTTGAGCTTCACACTATTTGAGCTTCAAAATTTAAAAAAATCATTAACTTACTTAAGACCCCAAGTTCTTGCATTGCTCTGATTTCATGCACAATGTCTGTCAGTCTAATTAACTGGTTTCCATGTAGCATTAGCACTTGCAAGCATGTTAGATGCTTCAGAGCACCATTCAACTCTGTTAACATGTTCTCTTGGAGATAAAGCTCTGTCAGCCTAAAATTCACACTGAAACAGTCTATCCTCCGAAGCTGCAGTTCAAGAACAACACCAAGGTTAGAATTTTTATTTCAAGTCCAGTTTTAGGAACAACAACTAAATATCTGAGGGTAAACCCTTATTTAAAAGCAAAGTAACTGCTGAGGTTCAATGTTTGCCTTCTTGTTAGACATCATTTAAAATACTCCCAGTAATATAGTCTTTGCAAGACTAAGGTATAAAAGGTCTACCACAATCCTACAGTTTCAAAATTAAATCTAAGCATTAGAACTAAAGTGTTTCACAGTTCTGTAGCCCTTACAAAGTTAAGCATAGCATTAACCAGCACTCCAACCTTCACTTCAAATAGTATTAAACACCCAACAGTTACAGGTTCAAACGCAATGATTTTATGTAATACTGTTGGTAGTTGACTTTGTTAAATCTTTAAACCGCACTAGTTATCGGCTTTATTCATCTTACCTTGTTGCCATTCAACCACAGCCGCTGTAGATGTTTAAATCTGTTAAGATCCCCAACACTTTTCAGATTTCTGTTGACGAAAATCAGCCACAGAAATTGTCAGTACGCGATAATTCTGCAAGACGGCTAAAAACCGTATGGAGTCTGACCTGTTTGCAAGGTACAACTCGACAACATCTTTGTCCTTCCTAATTCCACGTTCCTGTATCTGTAAATCAATTTCCTAAAGAAAAAAACCCACACAATTTCTGATGTTTGAAACGTCTGAAACCAATAAACATAAACCCAGGGATTCGGAGAAGAAAAAAAAACTCCGATCCATACCTTTTCGCTGTCCGCCATGTTGATTAACTTGCTGTTGTCGTGACTACGATCCATTGTTTACATCTACGATTGTTCCGCTGGTTGCACAAACTGCAGGCTCAGACCTACATTTTGTTCAATTTTTGTTCTCGATGCGTGAAACAGAAAGAGCCTTCTGAGCAACCAAAGCGGGAGACGCTTTATTAACCATGCCAGTAAACTTAAACCGTGTCGAACCTTAAGTAGTGTAATATACTAAAAGCTTCAAGGATTTCTACCAATACTATCAATACTTACAAAGAGATGATGTTCTTAAGCCATTTTTTGCGACGATCTTTAATTAATTTCTGCCGCTTTTCCGTGTATCTCGTGGAAGAAACCTTCGGCAAACGATAATAACTTCTCTCATCTCGGGTAGATCGATTAGAACAACCGACTATACCACAAAAGTTTACTTGAAAAACTTAACGACTTCAATCTGCACGATTTGCTTGTCCTCCACGCAGGCCTTAACGATGGTTGTCAAGGACGCTGCAAGGGGTCTATACTTTCAACTGACTTGTAGAAAGAATCAATAATTAAGGGACTTCAAACGTTTCCATAAAAACAAACCTGCTTTCAAATTTGACAGATAAATGTGAAACTACAAATTTCAAAATTTAATAATTCTGACCAATATTGGGTTTAGCAGAAACTGAAACATTATACAATTTTTTTAAATTTTAGTTTTATAGTTGCACCAACCTTTTTAATCAGAACAACATCACTTTAATTTCTTGCAATATTTCAACTCATAGACACCTCTAGGTGTCACACAAGAACAACTACAAGAGTTGCAGCAATAGCTCAACTCACAGATGCCTCTAGGTGTCGCACAAAAACAACTACAAGAGTTGCAGAAATAGCTCAACTCATAGATGCCTCTAGGTGTCGCACAAAAACAACTACAAGAGTTGCAGAAATAGCTCAACTCATAGATGCCTCTAGGTGTCGCACAAAAACAACTACAAGAGTTGCAGCAATAGCTCAACTCACAGATGCCTCTAGGTGTCGCACAAAAACAACTACAAGAGTTGCAGCAATAGCTCAACTCACAGATGCCTCTAGGTGTCGCACAAAAACAACTACAAGAGTTGCAGCAATAGCTCAACTCACAGATGCCTCTAGGTGTCGCACAAAAACAACTACAAGAGTTGCAGAAATAGCTCAACTCATAGATGCCTCTAGGTGTTGCACAAGAAAAACTACAAGAGTTGCAGCAATAGCTCAACTGATAGATGCCTCTAGGTGTCACACAAGAAAAACTACAAGAGTTGCAGCAGTATCTCAACTCATAGACACCTCTAGGTGTCACACAAGAAAAACTACAAGAGTTGCAGCAATAGCTTAACTCATAGATGCCTCTAGGTATCACACAAGAAAAACTTTGAAAAAAAAATTTTGGATGCAAAGTGTGACTAATAATGCAACATTGGCTACTGTTATTTCAAGCATCAAAATAATTTTTCTGTCTTTTTGTATTCAAAGGATAAGTTTCAAAGGGATTTAGTTGAGTTAACCTCGAGTTTCTCACTACCCTTACCCCTAATTTAAGTACGATAGAGTTTCGTTGAGGGCGATCAGTATTCATAATAATATAAAATGTGTTGAGTATAAACTTGAATTATAAATGTCATTATTCCCCTGAAGAAGAACCATAGTTAACAGTTCGAAAATTTGGGATACTCTTTTAACAGATGAGTTTATACACAACACATTTTATATTAAGATAGAGTTCTAATAACCTAATTTACTTTAAATCATATAAAATTATTTAATTTCCTTTAAATAAATTTATAATGAAGTTTTAAGAACTTTTTTTTCCCTTTCTTCTAAGGACTGCAGTAAAGGTCTCTTTGTTCCTGTTCTGTGCACTGCCAATGGCATCGTATTCTCATCCACAACAACTGTTTGTGTTCCACCTTCACTGCTGGATACCTAGTGAAACAGTTTTGTAGGAACCAGTCAGATATGCCTGATAACCCTAAGGTTGAATAAAACTCTAAAGTTTTTTCAATAAAACCGTGACTGTTACATGTTATATCAATATATACCATCTAAGCACTTCACAGGTGTATTCCAGTGAGTAATAAAATACATTATTACATGTTATTTGAACTAACGACATTTCAGAAAACATAAAACTTGAGCCACTGTACATGTATTTTAGCTCATAGTTCTCACTATTGTTATTTTGTGTCCCCAATTAGTTTTTAAAACTAAAGAAAACGACTCGTTAATAAAGTTATTATTATTATTATTAATTGATATAAAATAAGGTGAACAAGGGTTACCCTAGGATAAGAACACTTGGAGACGATTGCCATTACCAAATAATAATAATAATAATAATAATAATAATAATAATTTTTATCCAGGAAGCCCACTCACATGAGCGATTTTCAGTGGGGTTTAAATAATTCTTAACTCTTATTATTCATGAATAAATACCACAAATACCTTTTCGCTTGCTTTCATACTGTTTTCCATGGCATATTTCAGTGTCCAAGCTTTTGCTTTATCAATAAACAGCTGCTTGTTGTACTTAAACTCATCAGACTTTTAAAAAACAAAAAAGAATTTAACAGTGAGACAAATGTAATCCAATATATATATAATTTCATAAGTGGTCTTTAGCAAAACTAGAGCAGGGTAAAAATTGTTGAGATCAGCTTAAAAAAACTTCTACTCAAGTTTCTGGGCTTTCACCTGTCATCAGAGAGTTAAAATGCTGTAAAAATATATATGTTTAATGTGAAAATGCTATACTATATCATACATTTTATGTAATATATAGTTTGTAAATAAAACAAAATCAAAACATAGTTATGAATTTGATGATGAAAATTAGGGGTAGAATTATATTAAAGACAAAGTTTGGTGTCCTCATGAGACCATCATCAGGTAAGAGTATAATAATTGTATTTTAACAGATAACAAGAACATTAATGTTCAAAATTGATTTGTGCTCTTATCGAGTTACTTTGAATATTTAGAAACATAATTGTCAGACTTTAATATGATTCTACCAGTAATTTTCATAATCTAATTACCATGCCTGATAAAAAAATCATTGTTAATCACAAAAAAGGCAGCAAGTAAACACAATTAAAAAACAAACAAAGAAATTTCAGTATTAATAATAATTAATTAAAAGCTTATTGACTTTTACAAGAATTAAATTTTGTTTGCTTATAGGTTAAATCCTCACTCTATGTAAATGATATAATGTTTCTTATTCAAATTATCACCAAATCATGCTCTGTGCTTACAATATCAGCCATAAGTGGGTCATCGGGATTTGGTTCTGTCATGAGTTGCTGGACTGATGTAAGAACTGTTGTGATGTTCTGTGATGGTTTCCAAGCACCCTGTTTACACACAAAATAAAACTCTTAAAACTGTGGAAAATGTTTTCTTAGGTGTAATGTCTATGTCCAAAGCTCCCCATAAACACAGGCAGGAACTGGAGTACCTGGCATGCAACAAAAAACAAACAAAACTTGTTCCCTATAGGATAGGCTAGGGCATTAATCACACAGTACATGGTAAGCCCAACAGCTGGGTTGCTATATGATTTATAATTAGGGTCCTGAAAATAGTCCTGAACACTTACAACTCATTCTTTCTAGATATTGTTGTTTTTACAACAGAAAGAAATGTTTTAACAAAAGGAAGCTTTTACAATAGTTAACCGAAACTAATTGGATTATCTTGTACCTCTTTTCAACAACACATTTCTCTCTTCACATATATTATGCCGAAATTTCATAGATCTTCATTGTTTCTGCAGATGTTAATGGGGTAGAAACTGATATGTTACCAAAAGAACATAAGTTACAAGCTCTTGAAAGATGCGGAAAACAAAGCCTTAAATCTGAGTTCTGGAAAAATCTAACAGTGTAAGTCTAACTTCAGAAAGGTCAAGCTGTAATTTACTGAAGGCAATTGTAAGAGAAACAAAGAAAGGCAACTATCATCCCAAGAAAGAATTGAAACCAGACATCCTGATTTTTCTGCACCTGTGCTTTTAACACTGAGCTACTGAGGTTACTATAGTAGCAAGTATTGGAAAGACCCAACTGACAAACTAAATCTTATTTCCCCAACACTTGATCCCACTTTTCTAAGAAATTTGGATTACCCAATAGTCATCTGAGTCTCTGGACATCTTACACCTCGTCACCCCCCGCTATAGTTCATTGAGAGCAGCGTGTCTTGAGTTGACCAATTTACAAGATGATGGCAATTTTTTTTAAAGCAGTTTAAGTAATATCCTTACAGTAGATGAATATTTTTGGTATAAAAAATTCAAACTGGAACATTTTTTAGGATTTCTTTATGTTTAAAGAGAGTGCACTTATCTAATGTTTAATTCAAAGTTGTGTTTTGTCAACACAGGGAATTTGCAAAATGCTTTTACAAAGTTAGTACCTTATGAATAAAGCCTGGAGTACAGAATAAGTAATTTTGAAAATAAATTATCAAGCCTCATTTCGTTGCAATAACTAACCCTAGCCAGACTGGGGTGAGGGGGGGGGGAGGGAGTGGATAGAGGTGAGGGGCAGAAAGAGCCCACACTGATTTCAAAGAGTCACCACTCTCTAAGCATTCATCCCATTGCCTGCACATTTGGTGACTTTTACTTTTTCATACCTTTAACCTTTGACATATACTTTCACAAATAAGAACCAAAAGCAACCTTTTTAGCTGGGAAGTCAATTTATTTATTTTATGTTATAGAAATAAATCAATATATCTATTGAACTTCTGATGTCAAAGGTATTGGAAATTATACATAAATATGAATGTTATCACAACTAGTTATGTCTATAATATTAAATTATTTATCATAAATACAGGAAAAAGAAAACTGTAGGAACTGAAAAGTTTAATACTGTAAATGTTGTCTGTACATAGAGGAGATCAGGTAGCAGCTGGTAATGACAGTGCAGAGTTGAAAATAAGCTAGAAAAGCTAAATCCTTTCACAAGCCAAGTGGCTCAATAGGCCGGCACTTATCTCCGGTTTCTGTAGTGTTAAGCAGATGAGAGTCTTTGACTCCCCCTGGAGGACACTAATCCATTGCAGATGAGCTCCCAGCAGAACTTGTACTCATTTATACAGCTGAGTCAACTGGAACAAAGTCAGGTAAAGTATCTTGTTCAAGAACACAACATAGTGGTCTGAGTGGGGCTGGAACTCGCGACCCTAGGATTACAAGCCTAACACGCTAACCGCTCAACCACTGCGCTGCTGACGTTTGAAAATAAGGGAGAGAGGAAATTGAAGAAACTACAAAAAAGACAAGTTCCTGTTTAGAATCTTGGACCAATCTGACTACAAATTTAAAAATTTTTTTACAGTATGAAAAGATTGAAACCATAAAAATGTCATAAATAAAACTGTTTGAGCGATCTGTGTTCATGGCTAAAAATATAAAAACGTTTTTAAACAGATCTAAAATGATAAAAAGCTTAGTTCTTTGCTCAGAGCTCTCAGCTGCTACTGAAGATTACGAGTCATTGTGGATTGAAGTCCATAACAATGCTAGTGCTAATATTATTAGTGAAATAATATATAGACAACCTAGTGGCAATTTAGTAACTTTATAAAGTGTATCAACTCAGTCACTGATAAAATGAATAAGGAGACTAAGCTTTGCTCCATCCAAGGTGATTTTAACTTAGATCTCTTAAAAATTGACTCACATCCAATTACTGAGGATTTTATTAATATTCTTGGTTCAAACTTTTTTCAGCCATACATACTGCAGCCAACATGTATTACCGAACACGCAGCCACCTTAATTGACAATATATTTTGCAACTCGTTAGAACATTTTATTATAAGTGGTAATATTATGTATGACCTTACAGACCACTTGGGCAATTTTTTGATATTTGATAAATTTTCTTCCCTTCCATCTGATGTTAAACTATATGAGAGGGATTATTCTCATCTTAATGAACAGGCATTGGTAAAATGAAATTGGAGCAGTGGATTGGCATGAAACATTTGATTCTGCAGAGGATTCCTGTGCTTTGTTTCCTCTTTTCTATGCTAAAGTATCAAATATTATAGATAAACACATTCCACTGAAGCAGCACTCTAGAAAAGAAATTAAAATGAAATTTAAGCCTCGGATAACTCCTGGCCTGAGTAAGTCAATTCATGTTAAAAACAATTCATATAAAAAAATTATTAGGAGCAAATCTCTCTATTATCATGAGAGATTTAAGTTGTACAGAAATAAATAAACCATCTCATGAAAATAAGCAAAAGAAAATATTATAATGATTATTTTCTGGGCTGCAATAGAGATGGAAAAAAAAATCTGGAAAGGTATCAGGGAGATTGTCCATTGTAAGCCCTCTGCAAGTGAAAGAGCTATTACAAATATTGAGAATGAAAAAGAAATAACTGACCCAAGAGAAATTGCTGATAAATTTAATCATTATTTCGCTTACATAGGCAAAAATATTGCAAGTCAGATACCAGTCACTGACAAATGTCCTATGGATTATCTTAGGAAACCGCTATGCAATAGTTTTTATCTTTTTCCAACATCAAGTACTGAAATTGAGTCTGAGATTGGAAAATTGCATCTTGTCAAGGCTGTAGGCCCCTCAAGTATACCAGTAAATATCTTAAAGCTACTGAGGTTTGTAATTTCTAAGCCCCTAGAACTTATTTTCAATACCTCATTTTTAACAGGCATTGTCCCTAGTGAATTCAAAATTGCAAATATTATTCCAATATTCAAAAAGGGCTTCCAATATGTTCTATGTAATCACCAACCCATACTACTCTTGTCTGTTTTCAATAAGATATTAGAAAAACTAATGTATAATAGATTGATCAAATTCTTCTTCTGAAAACCAGTTTGGCTTCAGATCAGGGTACAGTACACAACAAGCTATTCTGTGCATAATTGATAGAATCCAGAAAGCTATGGATGACCGTAACTACTCCTGTGGAATTTTTCTTGATTTCAACAAGGCATTTGATACGATAAATCATTACATTTTAATTAAAAAGCTAGAGTATTATGGAATCAGTGGTGTTGTAAAGGATTGTTTTGTATCATATTTAAACAATCGAAAACAGTTTGTCACCATCAATGGTGTTCATTCAGAGTCTTGTGAGATAATTTGTGGTGTTCCACATGGGTCAGTCTTGGGGCCACCATTGTTTATAATATACATTAATGACTTTCAAAAGTGTTCGAGCGTGTTCGATTTTCACAGGACAATGTTAGAGTTTTTCACCATCGTCTGAACTCAATTAACACCAACATCCAATTTACGGTGGAGTTGCCTACAACAACTATGGGCAAGAACAGCATGGCCTTCCTGAACACCAACAGCACCGTTAAGGAGAGTGGTAGGATCGAGGTGAGCATATACTGCAAGGCCACACATACGAGCAAATATTTAGACTTTCACTCACATAGCCCAGCGCAAAGCAAAAGATCTGTCATCAGGACCTTAATGGACCGAGCTAAATGTATTCCATCAACAACCGCGCTGAGACAAAACGAGAAACAACGTGTCACAACTGATATAAAGGCAAATGGTTATCCAGAAAGATTCATCAGATCAGTTGTTGAGTCCAGCAAAACAAACACACTGCCAAGAAACAAAGACACATTGATCCCATAATTATGTGAGAAGAGTGTCGGAAACAAGTTCAATGAGTTTTGAGTCGCGAAAACATCAAAACAGCTTTTAAACCAGTACAGACATTGGGAAATATTTTCAAGAAACCTAAAGACCGGCCAACAAAAGAAAAATTAAAAGGCATCATGTATAAAGTAGCATGCAGGACATGCCCTTTCACATATGTTGGGGAAATTAAAAGAAACTGGAAGGCACGGTGGGACGAGCACAAGTCCGGAACTAACAATAATATTTACTTTGCAATTAAGCAACATGCAGAAACCAGCCACAATATCCATCCAAATTACGCCAACATTCTCAAAACAGGCATGAACAACAAAAACAAAAGGCTTTTCCTCAAGTTGTTACACTCTTTTTTAGATAAGAACACTGTAAACAAATGTGCCCCTTTCCCAAGGGTTTATATTCCACTAATTACCTCCCTGGAGGGTAACGAACAATAGTTTTTTAGAATGCTTTATGAACTTTGCAAAGTTTTGTTTTTATTCTCTGAAGAAGACTGCAGAAGGCGGTCGAAAATTTAGAACTAAGCTTTTTATCATTTTAGATCTGTTTAAAAACATTTTTATATTTTTAACAATGTCATAATATTCAACTCATTTATGTTAACAGTTCATACCTTTGGAGGCATCTTGAGAATGTCCAGGCAGATTCGTCCTGCACTATCAATGTTGGGATGATATATTGGTGTCACAAACTTTACTTTGGGTGGCTGGAAGGGATATCTGGTAAAACAAACTGAATAGTTTTTTGTGCTGCACATTTCACCATACCTAAAACTAACTAGGCAACCTGCAGTAACTGCTGGAAGAGTAAAGTAGTTATAGGCTATTTTATTTCTAAATTAAACTTGTAATTAAAGTTTTAAAAAACATAGACAAGATAGACAGTGAAGAGAAATAGATATGAAAACTTATTACAAACCTTTCTGGAATCTGAATTTGAAGCTTAAAGAGTCCTCCATGGTATGGTGTTTCTTCAGATCCCAAGATTTCTGTTGTTGTTAACAAAATATTACCAACACCATGACTTTTTATTTGTTGTCCAGGTTTTGTAACACAGACAAACAATGCTTTAATATGCATCCACTTCATTTTAGCAAACAAATCATCAAAAACATTCAAACATTGATGGATGCAAAAATTACAGTTATATACATATATAAACTCTGCCAACAAAGTAAAAAGGTAGTTAATATTAACCTAACTGAACAAAATTCAGTTGCACAAACGTTTTTACTGTGTTTTGGAAAATCTTTACTGAGCCTCAAGGGTTCATTCTTGAATTAATGAGATTCAATATCAGGCTTTCAAATGTTTCCGACTAATTTAAACTCCCAGGAAGGTATACTATCTATAAGGGCCGGGGCCAGATGGAGGCCATACGTACAAGTTATATGGGGGCATTCAACCCTTCCAGATATATGTAATTCAAACAGGTTATACATACCGATCCTTTAGCCATAATAGTTAAAGAGTCAACACAAGTGACTTTTGATGAAGTTCTCAATTCAGAATTCAACATTTCATACAAAGTCACTAACATAAGTTTTGCACTAGACTCTTCAACTAAGGTTGTAAATTCAATGCTCCAAATATATATAACAAAAAGGCTGTAACTGTATACAAAAAATCACAAACAGGGTACAGAGATTTAAAATATAATATGGTAGACAGGGTCAGGGTTTTTAGAACTCAGCAGCATCCCCCTACCATAATTTGGGATGAGCACCCTCACAGAGGGGCAGGGATACTTATGGCACCTCTTAGGAGTTAAAACTCTATGGCTTGGTAGTGCTGAAGATGACCAACAGGGTCGAAAATGTTTAAACAAAATTCAATGGAAACCTTTTGGCTCATCATTTTAAACATTTTATAAACAAAACTTTATAACATACCATATAGTAGGATATAGGTGGGGATTTGTTCTGAGCAGCACACAAAAACAGACAAAAGCCCCACCATATGGAGCCATATTTTACATGCAATAGAAAAAAATGGCCCACCCCCTTGGGCCTCTTAAGATATTTCCTTTCAAAAATTCCATAAAAGCTATCACAGTTTTTGTTTCCTTAATGTAATTGTAAACCTAAACATACTATTTTAATGTACACTTTAACATGCTACTGTATTTAACACTGTGTATTCAGGCTGTCCTAAACTGAATGCTGTGTAAACGAAATTTTGTTATTGCCAAATCATGTTGGCGGTAAAGAAGTCTTGTTTACACAAATCAGTGTTTAGGTAAACGCTTTTACGCCAGCGTTACTGCATTCATTTCTGCAGACAACTTGGAACCCATAGGTTTCCCAATCAATTTGTGAACAGAATTTGCATTTTGCCCAAACTACTTGCCCTTGTTCAACTTTGTATATGAAATTGTCCTTAAAGGGCCATTTGCTAAAGCTTTTTTGAGACACACTCACACCATGTGCCATGGCTGAAGGGAAACAGCAAAGGTTAACCGGATTCACTCACGCGATATGCGAGTGCTTGGGATAAAGAGCCTGGAAACCGTATTGCACATTACTGGTTTTACGAAGAAACCAGACCATCATGCAAGTTTATATTGACAAAATAAGAACTTTTTAAAATCAATTGTAAGCACAAAGCTGTTTCTTGTAGACTCTACCTAAGCGTTTTTTAAGATATAATTTTTATCACCATTTCTTTGTTTCTGGCTAACAATATCTTGCTTGGGGGTTACAAGATATCGTTACTGTAAAACAAGTTCACGGTAACACTCGTTTTGTTACCGCAATTTTGGACAGCCTGTGTAGTAATGCAGTTCTTACAGACATTTTTTTAATGGCACAGGTCTATATTCTTCTCATGCTAAAATTTTGTACTTTAATACTGAAGGTAATCAAAATGAAGTCAATTTAACATTAAACTGGAGTCTAAATACCTATGACAAATCCCCACCAAAGCCCCACATAGCCTGGGGGGTGGGGGGGGGGAGGGCCAGGTTTTATTTTGACTAGTGCATTAGCACATTGACAGAGCAAATATCTTATTTCATTTTACTGGGAAAGAAACACCTGTAGGTTTTAAATTGATGTAACCTATATAAATTACACAGTCTGAAAGACAACAAATAAGAAAATTAAGGCTTCCATTGTAGCATTCTTTCATTTAGATTGTGTCTTGTATACATTATATTATATATTTGCTGTCGAGTGAAGCAAGACAGCATATATTCTCAATGATGTATCATGTTGTTAGCAGTCGAGTTCTTGAGGTTTGTCTGTCGCTTGTTCTGCAGGACAGTTGCTCAGTATTACCTGAAGCACAAACACTTATTGATCCAAATAAGGAAGTACTGCCCCTGCCATGAGCCAATGAAACAAGCAACCCCACACATCAGCCACGGTCGGTCTTGGGAGAATTTTACTTTTCATTTCAGTAATTCTCTGTGTTTGATAAGTTATCATTTTCTCAGTATCAAATGTCCTGTTTTATGTAGGAAGTTAGATGATAACTGGCTAGAACTGAAAGGCGTGAAGGTCATTAACAGTACGTTTCTAAATGACATCACAGGGTATCCTACAATAGCTCGACAGCATTATCTTTACCTGTGGTAACACCTAGTATATACATATATATTTAATCTATTCCACTGAGTACATTTAGATCGGAATTCACTTAGGATCGCTTTGTGACGAGCAAACCCGCATATAGCTAGAGCAAACAGCTTGGGCCACCCTCCACTTTCTCATTCCATTCTGCCTTCAAAGCATTATATGCTTTGCCCCATTCAAACCAGCTCTGCTGAACTGGGCAACTCTGTCTAAAAATCGTTGTAAATAAATAAATATGCTGACTAACTTCAGTTCCAGTTATATTTAACCACCATACAACTAAATGAACATAAACATTTTGAACTGCAAGGTCATACTTGCTTCCAGTTGATCGAGTTTGTCATCCACTGACCAACAAGATATTCCGTGTGGCGGGTCTTGTTCCAAGAGTCTGAGTTCCCGCCTCATCCTCACAACTCTTTGTGCCATACTAGCCAGCAAACAGTTCCAGGTGTATTAAAACTTGCTAAAATATGCGTCAGTTATAGATACCGACCAGAAACAACTGCTTGCCCTGACTCAAATTGCGCGCCTTCAATAGATGACGTCATTTTGCGGGACTAGTCAGCGGTCGGGCGTACTAGAACAGGCCTTGCGTATAACTATATGACAAAATGTGAGTATATCTGAGTTCAATAGAAAATGGCAATGCAAATATATGCTGCGAAATTTTTTAAAACTCAATTCTTGCTGGTAACTTTTTTACTTAAAAGAAGCGATGTTTGACTAATTAGTTTCACTGTGAATAAACATTGAGGCGGGAGTAAACCAAAAGCGCGCTTTGTGGTCACTTTTCTTCATGTTTCTTCCGGTATCTCCGTCCATGGTTTGAATCTACAAAATCCCTATGCATAAAACATAGACGGAATGAAGGAAAGTCAGATTGAATATTTTAAGAATTTTTGGATGAATTTTGAGTTTTATTTTTTTGGTGACTTTTTGGAAAGTTTAAAAATTAATTTTGTAGTTAAGGCGGGACTTAACCTAAAGCACGCTCTGTGGCCACTTTTCCTCACGTTTCTTCCGATATCTCCGTCCATGGTTTGAATCTACAAAATCCCTATGCTTAAAACACAGATGAGATGAAGGAGAGACATCTTGAATATTTTATAAATTTTTCGATGAATTTTGAGTTTTATTTTTTTCTCAACGATTGGTAATTTTAAAGAGATTTTTTAATTTGGTGATTTTTTGGGAAGTTTAATAACTAATTTAGAAGTTAATATTTGATGTAAATTCGCCAAACCGTTCTCAAACCAAAGCTGTACTAGTCCCTTGCATG
>JAOBRD020236823.1:0-15865 GCA_027575215.2 Hydrozoanthus sils
TTTACTGACTTTAATCAGTCTTGCACTATAGTGCTACACGCCCAGACATGATGGCTGTCAGGGGCGTAGCTATATACCATATTATGCCCGAGCTTACAACTAATTATTGATAGCTTTTAGGAACATTTTTGAGCCCGTTACTCAGTTAAAGCTGGAACGGGCTTAAAGATTAAAACTGGCTCTCTGTACCTCTGGCTGTCCATTTTACCACAGTGTCTTACCTTGCCTTTACTGAAAAGAGAATTAATCAGAGAAGCATTCGTTTGGTGAAACTCTTCCTTGCACAAACAGGCACAATTCATCAAATTCAGTTTCCTTTTTAGCCCCCCGAAATATAAAGTTTCTGTTATCCAGCCTTCGGCCGGCAGTATGCGAAAAAAAAATAATCTTGAAGGAAAAAAATTAACCTAGTTTAGTTTGATTTAACTTTAGAAAAAGAGAACAACTAGCGCGACACCGATACTTTGAAATTATTATACTTTAAAAAAACAAAAATATTTTTTTGTGTTGCCAAACCCCAAAGAAGGCAGGAACGAGTTGTAATTCTAAGACTGGGCACAAACTGGTCCAAACAAGTCGATATCCCATCGTGCTCCGATTTATGTCACGTGACATTGTTTGACACGAACGGCGGGCAACAATATTGAGACTGATCCAAGATGTCGCTGTTCAAAGCAAGGGATTGGTGGTCAACTTGGACTGGAAGCGACGAAGAATTCGATGCAGGATGTTTATGTGTTGCTAACATTGACAATGATTCTTCGGATTCTTCAGGTGAACTAAAACTGTAGCAATTTGCTTTTGAAAATTTATTCAACTTTCCAAAGCCCGGCAACTTCGAGTGTGAAGCTCTGTAACAACAAGAATTGTGTACGTTAACAACGACCCCGTGGTCTTCCTTTGATCACTCATATGAAGCAATTTTATTTCTTCAATGAGAGTATTTCTTAACAAAAGTAGATGGTATTTTTGGAAACCATTTGCGTTTTTTTCGGGTTTATAAGTACTATAAAGTTACAATCATGGTTTATTAGCAGTGTCAGGCGGCGATATATTAAAAATTCTATTCCTTACTGAATGTCGATGTTAACGTTGTTATCGTAATGGTTTCACGCTCCAGTTTGGATTAAAGTTATTATGATTATTTTGTGCAACTGATTCCAATTTTTTTCAAAAAAAAATTGTCCAACATCTATGCTTTTAAAATATTTGTTCGAAGATTGATATAGCTCCAAATATTATATGTGAAACAGGCTAGGCTCGTGTGTTTTTAAACATGAATAGCGATATATTTATTTTTTTATTCTGATCGTCGAAACAGCACCTGCAAATTTGTTGACAAAGCCATTGAAACATTTTATTTTTCAGACAAAATTATTGTGGGTAGCTACCATGGTATTCTACGGATTTTTTATCCCAAGCCCCCAAAGTTTAAACCAGAAGATCTAATGTTGGAAATTCATTTGCAACAACCAATCTTGCAGATTGAAGCTGGACGATTTGTCTCGTAAGTTTTGAGATTAAGGCAGCATTTTATTTAGTTGAGTAACTTCTGGAGATATCTGTTTTTATTACCAAAAAAAGAAGATTTATTTAAAGAATTATAATTGTAGTTAATTACTTGATTAAATAAGAGTTTTTGTACACAAATCTTCTCCAAATGTCTACATAATAGTCTTGAACATTAATATCGTTAAGAAGGATGGCATGCATGCTATACATTGGAAATCACAAGCTGTGGGAAGCCTTACTGTAGGAGGGTGAAACTTTCATTTATTTTGTACTGTAAGAAAGCACTCACTGAGAGATGTTCAATCCAGGGGGGACAGCATTAAGGAAATAGCTACCAATTTTCTAAAAAAAACTCTTTGATAGATAATCTTGGTAACCCTTTTTTTAAATATCGTCATACTTTTATAATTTGGCCTAGGAAAATTGTTTGGGCAACATGTTGACCAACAGACCCCTAGGTTCTTGTATCTTTATTACATTTGTAATGGAGGGGTTGGTGCAGTGGTAAAATCTCTGCCTACCAATCCTGAGGTCCCCAGTTTGATCCCCAGCCTGGTCGAGGGTTGAATATTTAGGTGACCTTCTTTCCCATTAAAGACCACTCAGCTTTCGATCCTTCCAGGTTTGGTAAAAATAATTGTTAATGAGTACCAGCATACATGGACTGCCTTGAAGAAGTTGCCAATATTGTGTTTCCAGATATATGGTTCTGGTCCACTGGGGATAAACTTATTGTAAAGCACCTTTGGACAATTTATATGGAAAAGGTGTTATTAATATAATTAATTCATTGCTTTACCTTTTTTCACTTTTTACTTTGTTAAATGCTTCATCTTGATCGTTCAGTGACCATTGTCTTGACCAGATCAAATTTTATATGTCCTGTAATCTCAATAAATGCTAACATAAGAAAAGGAAATTTTCTAAACAATATACAGGTTTTGCATAATTATATGCTCTAGAAAACTTGAATGTCCTAGAAAAATACAAATTCAGTATGATATGTATATTCATGAGACTGAAAATGGATTATTTTTGAGTATTTTTAACAATTATTTTATATGATATTTTGAAGATAAATCAGGAATACTGTTGACAAGATTTAAAGAAGTGGTTGACATTCTTTGTTCATTCTTATATTTTAGGGGGTCAGATTTGCTTCACTTAGCCATACTTCACCCAAGGAAGTTTGCAATCTATAGTATTTCAGGTATTAATTTAAAGTCAACTAACTTTTCTCTTTTTAGTACAAACAACATGATTAAACAATGTTGTTTGTACATAAATAAATGTCAAATTTTATTTTGTTTTAGCTTAGTTTACTTATCTCAGTCTGTTCAAATAAGTATCAGACATTCTATTTAATTATTACAATAGATGACTTGATGGTATCATCATGTAAAATTTTGATATGATATAAGTTTATCAAATTTTAACTCCAGTTTATGAGTTTTCCATATTGATCTAGATTTCCATATTCCAATCCATGTGTTCATTTAATGATTTAAAGATTGTACATACCTACATTACAGTTTTGTGGTTTATGTCAAGAACAATTTTTCCATTGCCTTGTTGCTATTTTCAAAGTGCAACAATGAAGAGAGGTTCTTTTTTACCCTGGACGTCTCATTACCTTTTAAGCAGTTATTAAAATTAAATAATAGTTAAAGAAGATTCAAGGAGTTTTTTAGTCCCCTAAAAGTAAATATTAGTGTCTGAATAAAAAGTTTGTTTTAAAAGTGTTGATCGTCACAAAAATTGATTTACTGAAGATTAGCAACTTGTGGTAGGTGCATGTAGCAGCTGTTACTAATAACTCTTCAAAGTGCTGGGCCCAGTTCAAAGACCGATTAGCACAGGGGTTAAGTTTTTATTCCTTATTCTTTTTTTCCAACCTTATGAAGACTGATTTGACTTGTAAATTTGGAAATGACAAGTTTTTTCCACTGAAGAAAATCGAAACAGATTTTTATGAGAAATGTAAAGCTTTCCTTAGAGAAGAAATTCCTTCTTGAATTTGCCTAGCCCAAGTTTAAAGTTAATTAGCCCTTGAACAACCCAGCCCTGGTCATCAAGCTGAACCCCCAAATACAGCTAAAGGTGATTTTTAAAACCCTTTTTTTTGCTTGGTGTAGTCCATTACTTGCAAGTTTTCTCCATTAATATTTTTTGAAATGGAAAATTACCAACTATGAAGTCACTATAATATGTACACATGCAAAACTGTGTGATACATAATATTTTTAAGTTATTGGTTTTTTTTTTCAATTTAGTTTAGTCAGTTTATTTTAAAAAAAGCAGCAACAAAAGGACTTTGGTAGCAAGCTGATTAAGGTTTTAGGCAGCCAGAACTCTGAACCCAGGAAATTCTGGTAGCTACTTTGAAAATTACCTCTAGTATTAAGTTCTGGCTGCCTGCCCTAATTATATAATAAGTGCTGATAAATAGAAAGGTCTAGTGCAGAAAAGGAAGTGGTTTTTGATCAAGTTCTCAACTCCCTCTACATTATCTTTACTATAACTCTTCAAAACCATTGAGAGAATCTGGCATTTAATTTATTAGTGTTTTGTTTTTGCACTAGGCCTTTCAATTATAATTGCAGTTCTAAACTTATAGACAGAAGCAACTGTGCTGATATTTTCTAATTGCTAATTACAAGTCAGTAAATTAACCTCTTTAATGTGTTTTCTGTTAATAGTGATTTCAGGTGCTGTTGAGCATGGAAATCACTACACTGTTAATATGATATATGAACAGATTCTTGAAAGAACAGCTTACAATATGACCTTTGGACCATTTGGAGGTGTTAAGGGTAGGTCATTGTTCAGTTACTTGAACAATTTCAAAGTGATTTAACTTGATTCTAACTTGTAAGTTTACTTCAATTTAGTTCTTTATTCTGCACATGAAGACAGGATTATTTCTTAATAAAGGGTTTTTTTTAATCAAATTGTGTGAATTCATCTATCCAGGTGCTAATAATAATAATAATAATAATAATAATTATTATTATTATTATTATTATTATTAGATTATATTACCAAAGTTAAAAACTAATCCTGACCAGTGTTAAAAATTTAAACACTGTTTATTTATGGATTAGCAGCTTCACTAATGACCGACTAAGGCAAAATATTGCTAGTTGAAGCGCAGCTTGAAGCTCTTGCATAGCATTGCAGGTTAATCAACTATTGAACATTGCAAAATTTGGGTTTTTGGGAGTGATTTTTCAAATCGATCAAATTCGGTACTGGATTGGATTGAAGTTGTAACACTATGCACTAATTAAATTTTTTTATCATCATTGCTTCTTTTAGTTTTTGAACTCTTTCAAACCTGGCAAAACATTAACCACAAAAACAGTAAAAGTTAATTTATATTCAAGCTTATTTTTGTCTTTATCCAGGAAAGGATTTCATCTGTGTGCAGTCAATGGATGGCATGCTTTCATTTTTTGAACAAGAAAGTTTTGCATTTGGTCGGTTTCTACCAGGCTTTCTTCTTCCTGGACCATTAGCGTACATTGCCAAGACAGATTCTTTTGTTACCTGTTCCACAGCAAAACAAGTTGAAAGTTACAGGTAAAGAATTTAGCTCAAAGTGATACTGGTAAATTTGGGTTGTTGGTACTACCGCACTGGTGTGGTGGTCAAGAGTTACATATGTTATCACGTTATATTGGCAATAAAAATGTACTTTGTACCATTTAATCTCATGGAATTTTTTCAGGTACCAGACTCTTGCAGTGGCAACAGATGCAAACCGAAAAGAAGACTTGGCCAACAAAAACATTTCTGGAAAAAGACTAACAGTGAGGAATCCCTTCCATCAATCCATTCTACAATGTTTTTTTCTGTGGCTTATTAGAGCATTTACAATGCCTTAACTTTTCATTCTATATGATGTTAAGTGTTAAGCAGTGTTTGTTAAACATTGCATAGCTAGCAAAATTTAATAGTTTTGACAAAAAAAGGCTTTGAAAGACAACAACAGAGTTGTTCTAAGCAATAAATGATTATCAATTGCTAGAAATTCAAACCTTGCAACTGAGTTTTGTTATCAAAACTTTGGATAATTTTTTTTGTTTTTGTGTAGGTGGACTGGACATTAAACATTGGAGAAAATGCAATTGACATACAAGTTTTTACCCATTCTAATACTCCAGTTTGTATACTAGTTCTAGGTAAGTATTTACACCATGGTACTTCTTTGGTGATCTATGTATGTTTGGTTAGCAGGTGAGGCTAGTGAAATGAATCCTCTGAGCACTGTATAACAACATTTTTGGTATCAATAAAACTTTTATTTAGTCTGTGTTCATATCAGGAGCTCAATTAATTGATAACCTGTTACATATACAATTATTATTTTTGAAAAAATAAATCCATTCTATACACAGCTAATTCAGGATTGCATAGGATTATTAAATAGCCCTGATTAGATTTTAATATAATTGATATAAATGTTAGTGAACCATATGCAAGTTTCATTTTTTCTTGTAATAATAATTTTGTATATTAAATAATTTATACTCTTCATTTGTTTATCTCATAGGTGAAAGGTCCTTATTTTGTCTTAAAGAAAATGGAAGTATATTATTTATGAAGAAATTAGAATACAACCCTAGCTGTTTTATTCCCTATGATTCAGGTAAGCCTGTGAAGGTATGATCAGTGATAAAACTTTGTTTGCTCAAACAGATAACTTATAACAAGGTAAACCAGTGTATAGATCATGTAATTATAATTGAAAATAGTTCTGGGCCCAGTTGTACGAAGCCTGGATAAGCTATCTGCTGGATAAAAGCTAATTGTCATCACTATAAATAAATCAAGATTGTTTTACCCTTTGTTGATTATACTATATCTCTTGTTTTTAAGTGAGTAGAAGGCTCCTAAAATAACAGTTTAAATGGTATCAAACAACTTTTATTAAAGTTTTATTGCTGAAAATAGAAAGCACTTATCTGGCAGATAGCTTATCCAGGCTTCGCACAACCGGCCCTGATTATTAAAAGAAACACTCACCCATCCTGGAATGTGTAGTATTGCATATTGGGTAGTTTTTGATTGATAATAATAATAATAATTAATTATTATTATAATATTATTATAATAGTAATGATGATGATAATAATCTTGGATTACTCAGTAAAATTACATAAAGTCACATGCACTAACTCATGCTCAGTCCTCTCACAGACTCATACCCAGTCCTTCACATGGGTTTTTTAAGTCCCCAGGATAGTGTTCAGGAGACTAGACCAACAGCTTGACGCCCCAGTCCATTGATGGTGTGGCAAAAGAAGGCTGCAGAAACTTGCAATCCTTGTCAAGGCAGAGGATCAAACACGGCTGGGGCCTCATGCTTGACAGTCGGAGATCTTGCTGACTGAGCCAAAGTCGCACACAGAATTATGATGAACATGATTGACAGAATGACTAATTTCTGCTTGGTCCAAGTTGTTAGCATTGCTGTAGCTATAGATCATGCATTTCTCCTAACTAATGGTGTTTGTAATATAACCTTTTCAGTGAAAGAAGGGACTGTTAACACATTAATAGGAACACATAACAAGACGCTCATGGTGTATAATGACATAACCTTGATATGGGCTGCTCAGCTATCCACTGTGCCAGTTGCAGCAAAAATTGCCTCATTTCAGTAAGTCCTGAGATTTTTAGACTATCTAGGCCTTAGAACTTCTATAGTTATAGCATAATTTGGACATTAATTACCCCGGCAGTAGGGGTTCATATTTATCAGAGCCTTTGTCTACCCAAACCCCCTTCTTCTTTTAGACCCTGGTAAATTGTTGATTTGTGAAGAACAACACAACACCCACACAATCCTTGTATCTTCCATACACCCACATTTCAGATCCAGATAAAATCCTTCTAACCCCCGAACCCTCCCCCATCTACTAAATATGTGTGTAGGGGGGACTAGGTTTTATGGCTCAAACAATATAGCCTAAACTGAATCTTTTATCCCCAAGTACACCAAATGGCACATTACATATTCTCTGAATGAGAGCTTATAAAATTATACTTTTCATGTTACCAGTTATGGAGATTTTTGCTATTCTCAGTATTTGGTATTGACCAGTTCTATGTTTATCAGTACCAAATTGTCTTACTTTATATATGAATAATTATATATGTTAGAAAAAGTTAGATGTTGATAAAAATGATTTTAAATTGGCTGTTGCTGAAATGGTTTAGTATCCTAATGTACATTCCCATGTGGTTGTGTATTTGTTCCAGGGACCTTAAAGGTGTGATTGTAACACTGGATGATACTGGGTACCTGGAGTGCTCCTATTTGGGTACCGACCCTTCCCTGTTTGTCACCCCTGCAGCAGATGCCAGAGATATTAACTATGAGGTACAAACTTAACATTCACTTTGATATAAGGGGGAGAGGGTGAAGTGACAGTTTGGTATTTTGTTTTCCACTAGTCTAAAGAAAAAAAAAGATATTAATTTTGGAGATATTTGGCATCAGATTTGTAATTGAATTACTGTGCAAGTTTAAGAATCAATCAAAAATGCAAAAGGATGATGAACTGCAAACATAATAAAAACAGTAGCTCATATACCACCAGGAAAAACAAACACATGTTCATTTTCTTTAAAGAATAGTTTGATAAATAAAAGTGGAAATTGAGATCTGATCAACAGCCAATAATGCATGTCCAAATTATCATTTTTCTTTGGACTATGGCATGTTAAACACACTATGTAGCTTTTTGAAGCGAGTGATCTTTGCCTTATTGTTTGGATGCCAGGACTAATAAATCTTCTCGTTAGTGTTGTGTATACTATTCATGTAGCTTATAGTCTGCATAGCAAGCATTTCCATTGGGTTTTGGCAAGATTTTCCTTTTTGGCTACATGAAAATTGGTGCTGGAGCATGCCTCTTATTTTTTTAACCCTGTCCCAATTTTCGCTCTGCCGAAAAGAAAATCTCGCCAAAAGCCAATGAAAATGCTTGCTATCTAGCCTATGACGTAGCTTAGCAAAGTACAGTGAGCTACTTCATTTTGATTACAACATGATACAGAATGTCAAATTTAAGTTGATCCAGGAGCCACTAGTCATAATATTTTAAGTCTGGTTTCATTCGAACAGGAAGCTGATGCAGAAATGAAGGAGTTGCAAAAAGTAATAAAAGAGTCAACAGTTAGTCCAGGTATTAACACAAGCTCGTTTTAAGGTGTGGCTACATATGCAACATTGCATGAAATGTTGGGCCTAATGGAAGGGTTGCACCATGCAACTACCTTTAAAATAATCGCACTCGTGCAACATTGCACAAAGTAGAAACCAATCTCACTCCTGCAGCATTGCAAGCTTACACGCATTGATTTCAATTGTGGTTACTTAAAAGATTTCATTTACACACGACGTTTTATACATGTGAGCTGCACCTAAACACTAGAAACACAATGTTTTGTTGACTGTGCAGTGTACGTAGTAGACTATGAGTAACAGAAGGAACACTTAGCCCTCGAGAGGCTGAAATAAGAGAATATCTGACATGAGCCCAGTTCAATGTTTTAGAAGCGAGTTCAAGGAAGAAGTTTGTTTGGATAAATTATTGGTTATTTGCCTCGACTTTCAGGAAATGAGATCTAAAAACTTTTAAAGGTGGTGGAAACGCATCACATCTCAGCTGTTTCTTTTTACCTGAGGCAGAATATCTTTCAATTTTTTACCTTTGCAACTCTTTGTCCATCGGAAAACTATGAAAGGAATAATCATTTGTTACAAAAAACATAAAAAACACTGCAATATAATGGACCTTTGTTCATCATATTGTGTCTCTCTGTGTATTGTTACCCAATTCAGAATCATATGACAAACTATTTAGGTCTATTAGGATCATGTAAATTATATTTGTGTAATTCAGTACTAGTTAGAAATAACTAAAACTGAATTTAAAACACAACTTGATCGGCTCTTTGAAACAATGGCGCTTCTTTGTCAGTGTTTTCCCTAGACATGAAAGTAGGCGTTGGAAAAACATAAGTAGGAGTTGCAAGAAACGTTTTTATTATCCGCTCCGCCTTACAGTTTTTCTTTTTCAAACAATTAATATATATAAAGTGACAAAAAAGTAGGCGTCGCAAACTGCCGAGTTGCCGTAGGATGCGACGGCCGACAGCTTATTTTGAAACACTGTTTGTTGGATTTTAAAAAAAGTATGTTTGTAAAATTGAGCCTGCAAGAATAGAGACTTGTCTGTTTAGCTAACGGTATTGTTGCTAGGACGAAAAAGTCGGGTGCCATGTTGGACGAGTGCGAGAGGAGACTGGGGCGAAAAATGATTAAGGTTTCTGTCACAATCGTCTAACATATATGGCGCCCCAATTTTTCGAACTTTTCGCTTTAAAAACTTGGCAGCCAGCTACAAAAGCTACTAAAAACTACCATTGTCTGACTTGCTTGTAATTTAATACCAATTTGTTTAATTCTTTTAGAAATTGCGCCACGTGCAAAGCAAAAAGATGATTTACAAGTTCAGGTCCACGTTCCCTCAACGCTTGATAAGCTCTCAGTAAGTGAATCAGTTGAAAATGGAGAATGTCAAATCATTTGACTTTTTAAACGCTCTCTAGCTTACTATCCACCATTTTCTCTGCACACAGCAAAGTATGGCTGACGAAGGAGACGAAGACAATTTCCCTTCAATTACAGTCACAGTAAGTCAGTTGATGATAAGATTGATGACGGGATGATAATATAGCTGACTAGGAACTTAAAACAGATTATTAGTCTACACCGTTTACTTCAGCTTTATAGAAAGAGATCGTAAATAGCAACTTTTCTCTTACCATATAACAATCTAATGGTGTAACCATGGACAGACACGTACTGTGCACAAGTCTAAAGACTAGACTCAGCATTTGCTTACGTTGGAGGTGGAAATCAAGCTTTTCTTAAGCTTATAAGAACACTGAAAAAACTTTAGTTACTGACAGGATCGGAACCAATTATTCTGTGATTAGGGGTCAAATGCTGAACTCTTTCAAGCCTCATGGATTGATACTGGGAGCCGAGTTAATTACTTTGTTCTTGTAGCCAGTTTGTTATTTTAAAGACCTTCAAATTCGACAACGAGTAAGAGTGTTTCCCATTTGTCATACTACGCATGCCTGAAGTTGGGAAGAAATCACGCAATCTCATTGCATGTGTTGCCAAAATCTCGTCGTCTTGTTTACAACGAAATTTGCATAAATGTTCGTCGCGTAGACTACGAGATTTTGGCAACACAACGAGATGGCGTTATTCTTTTAGTCTGGCACGCACAGTATGAACGGGAAAAAGTCGCACTCGTACTTGTTGTCAAATCTGAAAGTCTCTATACTGTTGTGTAACTGCAGGATATACTTCCATCGGGCATCTGCTTGCTCGATATGCTCACTGTAGTCGTTTATGGTTTGGCGACGTGTCACATTTTATTTCTTACAGATCAATTTAAAGTCTCTTGCACCAAAGCCACTGGAAAATGTTGTCTTGAGTGTGGTGTGTAGTGCTCCACTAGCTTGCAACAGGTCCTCCATTCCTTTTGCTATTATTGGTAAGAAATGGATTCGTGCTGTGTGCAATTTAGTATGACTGAGTTTGGTGTTGCTGAAACTTTAAACAAGGGGATAATAGTCTATCCTCGTATTTAGTTACGCGTGTGCAGCGTAATGCCGAAAACCACTATACTTCAGTCGAAGTTACCGTAGTTATTTTCTTTTGAAATGAAAATTCATTATGTACTATCCGTTAGGCACGATACCTTCGTATTTGATGTAACTTATTTCTCTTTGTAACTGTGTATGATGGCACTTCACGTCTTCTCGGATGTGCACGTTAAACTGTAGGTCCCGTATGGCAGACCTAGAAGGGGACCTCGAGTCCTATTGCCTATTCTCCCGTGACTCTTTGAGTCAAGATTAGAATGTCATTAAAAATACATAAGAAAACAAAACCCGTATATCTACATAGTTAAGTTTAGTTGATAATCTTTACTGACTACTCTTGGGTTGTCGTAAAACCAAGCAGGTTTTACAATCCATTTATAGGATTCAGAGGGCCTACGGTTTAACGATCTCATCGGAGAAGACGCGAAGGACTAACCTTCTTCTCAGTTATCTTGAGACCCTTAGTGAAGGTCCGGCACGGAATTCGATCCTTGGCCTCCCGCGCGACAGACTGACGCCTTACAAACTGGGCAGGACTAACCAGGCGGCGGTTTATTTTCACTCCAACACTGATACTGAGCTTGACTGTTGTTTTTTCTAATGTGTAGGTGATAGGAATGAGCCGGTTTCAGCCGAGGTGACATTTTATTCTCGTGGGGGAATGATTCCATCCTCCCTAAAAGCACAGGTCACGGCTTCCTATGTCACGAGTACAGGTAAGCTGAACGTTTAGGCTCTGTGGTTGTAGTGTTTGGATTGGCCCATTTAATACTAGAGAACGCATTATTCGCCCAGAAAGATGATTCGTTTCTCGTGACACGGGTCGAGTGTAAACACAGGACAAATAACAAGACAAACCATGAGGGACGCGAACAACCTTTTTTGTAGCTCGTCTGGCTATGTATCTCCAGTATAAAGACGGGCACAAGATGTATAATTCGTCTAGACGAACTACCTTTCTAATTCGTTTTTCAAAACGCATTTCTATGGCAATTTTTGTCCAGCATGTAGTATGTCTTGTACCCGTCATTACACGTATAACCAGTAAGACAAACCCTGAATTTTTGCCCTAGTTCGTCCTTGGAGGAGAATAATTCGTCTAAGTATAAAAAAGACCTTTTCTTTCTTGTTACGAACCACTCACGCTAGCTGCACGGCCATGCACTGTATCGCTGAGTGCTGTAAGAAAAAGGCAACCATTATTTATCCCATGGGTGTCTCAGCGAAGGTTTGTGGTTTTCTCTGCAGAAGCGCCCCGCGTGTCGCAAGCTGAGTTTGAGTTTCCTCTCGCTCTCGTGTGTGCAGGGTGTCAACCTGTTAAGTCCGCAACCCACAAGGTATGTCTTTCCTTTTCAACCTTCCATTTCCAAATTTCGATTCACTGAAAAATTTTATTACCTCAGTGGAAAGACCTTCCCTAATGAGGAGTAGCTGTGAAATTGTGTCAAAATCTTTTATGGTTCTCGAGGTATTGATATTTGATGTTTTCAACTGATGACGTCACTTTGATTACAGGTAAATTTGCATTTTTCTTAAAAAGCCAAACTTATTCTGGTGATGTTTCTCAAGGTAAATAGACCATCGGTCCAACTTTGGCTATAAGTCATCCAAAGATTATGGATTGGCTGCAGATTTTTTTGTCATCAGTTGAAAACATTATATGTTAATATTTCGAGAACCATAACGGATTTTGACAAAATTTATTCACTGCTATTTCTCATTTAACAAGGTCAATCCACTGAGGTAATAAAATTTCTTCATTTCATAGGCACTTTAAGCGAAACTTCAGGCTGAGGCATGCAAGGTGCTCATCATTTGCTGTATTTTTTAGGTTTTGTTTGTGCGCAGTGAAACGTAATGGCCTATTCATTTATTAGTCCCTTGTATGGCGAGCTATTAATTCACCAAGCATTTTTCTTGAATTATACTAGTCCAGTCCTCCTCACTGTGTGCCACGTTATCCAGTGTTTGTCTGCACGTTGAGCTTGCCTCAAGTCAAATGTTACTCATTTTGGAACAACTAAAGAATACAAGGCCACCTATTACCACCTATTGTTTTTGGTTTTAATGCGCGCAGGTTTTTAAAGAACAAGGAATGCGCAGAATAAATTATGCCGCGATGGCCCTGTGCTGTGAAGTTAAGCATCTTTTCAAATACAAAACTACGTCAATTTGGGGTTCCAAAAGTTTTGATAAAACTTCGTCAATTTTTTGTATTTTCCGCGATTCGTAGCGTGGTAACAAAAGCTGACGTGTTAATGTTTGTTTCAGCTCACGATAGACACAAACAAGCCTCCTTCAAATCTCGCCGAAATATTTCCAGGTAACTGTTGATCCTTATTCTTAAAAGCTAAAATTCTTATTTCTCCGTGACAGCTTGGAAAGACACTGTTGTAACAAACACATCGCATTGTAGTTACACGTGATCCCCGTTTCGAAAACTTCAAAGATAAATATTAATTATTTTCAGCTGTACATGCACCGTGGAAAAATGGAAGATACCGACTTCGACGGAGTTGAGTGTGTCTGTGAAACGGAATAAAGTGTGTGTGAAACGTCAGTATCTGCCAGTTTTCGACGTTGTACAATTCAGTTCAGTTCAGTTTATTTAGACACGTGGTAACACCAAGGAACACATAATTTCTCGTTAAAAAGGCGACATCATAAAGAACAGACCACAGCACCGGGTCGTAACCCTACTTTTATCAAAGAAAGTTCAGTTGGGTTCTTTTAAGACCCCTGGATAGTGTTCATGAGTCTAGGCCAACAGCTTATAACGTCCCTGTCCACGGTCGGTGTGACAAGAGAAGGCCGCACAAATGTTCAACCCTCGACAAGGTCGGGGATCGAACCCAGGGCCTCACGGTTGGGAGTCACAGTTCTTATCGACTAAGCCAAGTTCGCACAAACAGAACAAGTTAAAATATCCTTCAAAGTGTTTGTATAGAAACACGGACGAATTATCTCAATTTTATCAGTCACAGAATCATGATGTATTGTTGAGAATAAGGTACGGTCCAAAAACGTTTATTGACCCGTTGTATGTTGACCACACAAACCTTTTCTGTTGTAGAAATGGTAAACGATGCAGTGATCCCTATTGCTGCATTGGGAATACAGTATTATGGTGGTCCTGTTGTCACAATACTTGCTTCTAAGACGTCACGTAAGTTTGTAGATTTAAGATCTGCGAGAACGCTTAGACTTCATTTGAAACACTTCAATACTAAAACTCAACCCAGAACGTTACAGCCGAAGTGCTCAGGGATGAAGTCATGGTAAAACTTATGTTTGTTTGCAAACCTACTGTGTGGTCTACCATTTGCTATTCCCCATATCGCTATAGGTATGGAACCGTGTAAGCCGAACCCATTCTATCAACTGCCGATGGAGAACTGTGGACAGATCCGCGTTTGACCTCTATCCACCCTATTCCTCTATTCGCTGGTGCATTCTATCAGTAATTCTCCACACTACACATCCTAGAGTTAAAACAGGGCTCAAAATTACCACCTATAGTGGCCAATGCTACCATAAAACGAATGTTGGCTACTAGATATTTAGAACCTTGTAAGAATCTCAGCGGCTACTACAATAGTGTGAAACGTTTGTGACTGATTAACTACGAGTTATTGCTTCCAATAAAATTTTAAACAATATGCTGAACAAATGAAGCTTATCTACCTTCTTGGTCAAAGAAATCTGCACTAGCTCTTACGGGTGTTATCTACTTAGTTGTATCTCAATTGAGATACTCAAAGTTGTCTTGTGTATTTGGGTTCCTTGTCTATCTGTAGAGCGCTATCGACTTCAGTGTGACCAGTTTGAAGGAATGTGGCTCATACTGCATGAGCTTGTCACAAGGCTTGATACACATTTCAAGAAAACCAAGGTATGTTGTTAGTCAGTACTAGCTCGGGAGTGTTAAGACAGCTAAGACCGATTTACAAGTTAATGTATAAATCGAGAACTATACATCCATTTTTTCTGATTAAAACAAGGTTTAAGTAAAACGTGGCTTTGATAAAACATGTTTTTTTTTAACAATCAGAGTGCGTGTTATATCATATATATAAGTACGCATCAATGTGCGTTGGTGATCATTTTTTCCTAAGAAGTAATAAACTAGCAAACGTAGTTTGGCATTCAAGTCAGCTTAGAGGGCGAAAAACAACCAGTGGCAAAAAAATTTGGCCGTGGTGGGAATGGGGAGAAAGAACAAGAGGCGGCTCGCTCATCGTTTTGCTCTTCGATCTCGCGGGCTCACCGCGCGCTGTTTTCGCTTTCGAGAACGACTAGAACGCCAAGCTATGCTGCTTAAAGAAGTAAGGGTGTGCAGTCATAGTGCTGCCTATTTTTTTATTTCAAGGATAACGTGCAGTTCCGAGCTTCATTCATGGGACCACTACCGCTGCAGGAGTACTACGAGCTGATTGATAATCACTTCGAAGTAAGTAATTATATCCCCACAGGCTCAATGAGGAATGTTTTTTTGTGTGATCACTAACTACGGCGAGAGTCCGGTGAGCTAATTTGACGACCTTAAAAATAGATAATTTTTGTTCCGTGAGCTGTTAGGTAATCTTTTTTTCTCTCATTTAAGATATTTGGAAGGGCTTAACTGAAGCGGGACTTGTGTATGGAGCTTTTGTGA